>JABUQX010030392.1:0-5000 GCA_015478945.1 Trachelipus rathkii
ATCGTTGGTATGGAAAGGGGGACATGTACCGAAACGAAAAAGTTTATATATATATATATATATATATATATATATATATATATATATATATATAATATATATATATATATATTATATTATATATATATATATATATATATATATAATATATATATATTATATATATATATATATATATATATTATATATATATATAATAAGATATAATCCAATATAGTAATTTATTATATCAATATTAATCAGGGAACTTATAAATCGGTAATCAATATTGAACTCTGAGAGAAGAGGAGTGTCTTCAAACATGTAGGAAGAGAATAACATCAAATATATAAATTTTCGTAAACATAACATTAAGTTAATTTAGAGTTTTATAGATATGGTGTGAAAATTAGTTATAGGAATATGATTTAGGGTATTTTTTAGGGTGTGGTTGTTTGAGCGGGGTTTGGAGCTTGAGTATGGAAGTGCCTCGGTTGTGGGATCCCGGGAAGCGTGCGCCAAATCTAGTGTCGTGGAATAGTAGAAAGTTTAAGAGTGGTGATTAAGATGGGTCAGGATAAAAGAGATTAAGGGGGAGTAAAGAGATAGGATGGGTAAAAGAGATTAGATTAGAGTGGGTTGTATGAATGTGAGAGGGGTAAATGAGGATCTGAAAAGGGAAGAGGGGGTTAATGTTTGAAGAAAAAAGGTTGGATGTGCTAGGGTTAACAGAAACTAAGCTGAAGGGAAAAAGGGAGATGGACTTTGGAAAATAATTTAAGGGTATGATTTCGGGGGTGAACGAAGTGAGGGCGAGGGGAAAGGGGTGGGAATAGTATTGAGGGAAAGAGGTGTGGGGATAAGGTAAAATGTGCCAAATAGGTGATCTCTAGAATAATGTTGGTTAAAGTGAAATTTTGGGGGGGAAATGTGGGTTTTTATATGCGAATTGCACCAGTAAATGGAGAGAGGGAGGAGAGAGAGAAAGATTTTGGAGTGGTGAATGAATGTTGTGTTGGAAAAGTTTCGGGGTAAATGATAAAATTTGTTTATTAGGAGATTTTGAATGCAGGAGTGGGAAAAGAGGAGATGGAGAGAATTATAGGTCCATTTGGGGGTAGGGGAAAGGAATGATAAGGAGAAAGTCTGTTAGATTTGTGTGTTGATAGAAGAATGATAGTTGGGAATACTTGGTTCAAGAAAAAGAAGAGTGAAAATCATAAGTATACATGAAGAGTGAGATAACGGGGGGGGGGCGATATTGGAGTATGTGTGTATAAATAGAAAGGATAGAGGCAGATTACTAGATGTAAATGTTTATTCAGAGGGGCAGGTAGGGGGTTATTATATATCACTATTTGGTGGTTGCAGGTTAAGGGTAGGGGAGAGGTAACGGTTAAGAGAAAGAGAAAAAAAGAGTGAGAATTAGAAGTTCATTAAGGTGGAAAAATTAGATGAGACATTGTGTAAAAGAGGAGTTTCAGGAGGGGTACTGGCAGGATAGGTGGAGGGACGTGGAGAGGGACGGAAATTAGGGAAGTGGAGGAGGAGTGGAAGAGATTTAAAGTTTTACAAGCTAGTTGAAGAGGCCCAGGAAATTGCAAAAAGCTGGAGCAAGTAGAAGGAAAGGAAGTGAATGGTGGAGTGAGGAGGTGAAAGAGTTGGTGAAAAAGAAAAAAGAGGTCTATGTGAAATGGTTGGGAATAGGAGAAGGGAAAGCTGGGAGGAATATAGAAGGGTTAGAGTGGAAGCAAAGAGGCGGTGGAGAGGGCGAAGAGGAATGCAAATAATGAATGGTGTAGAAAAGTGGCAGAAAATTTTGAAACAGGGAGCAAGATATTCTGGAAAGAAGTAAATAAAAAAGGAAGAAGATGGAGGGGTTAGGAGAGAGGGTTAAGGGAGGGGAAGGGGAATGGATAGGAGGGGAGAATAGGGTGAGGAAAAGGTGGGGGGAATATTTTAGAGGATTATTGAATGAAATGGGTGGGAGAGATGAGGAGGATTTACAAGAGGTGAGGATGGGGGGGGAAGTGGGGCGGGAAGGGGATATGGAAATACAAATGGAAGAAATTATTAGGGCGTTAACTAAAGGAAAAAAAAGAAAGTCCACAGGTCTAGATGGTGTGAGTATGGAAATGTTACAGATGGGAGGCAGAGGGGAGGAGGAATGGCTGTATAGGTTATATAATTTATGTTGGAGGAGGGAAGAGGTTCCACAGGATTGGGAGGAGGGTGTTTTGGTTCCCTGATATAAAGGGAAAAGGGGGATAGGATGGAGTGTGGGAATTATAAGAGGCTATATGTCTTTGAGTGTAGTAGGGAAAGTGTATGGGAGAATACTAATTGAGAGGGTGAGAGATTTAACGGAAGAGAGAATGGGGGAAGAACAAGGAGGATTTAGGGTGGGAAGGGGGTGTGTGGATCAAGTATTCACAATGAAGATGCTTGTGGAGAAAGGTATAGAAAGGAAAGGGAAAGTGTATGGGTGTTTTTTAGATCTGGAGAAAGCATATGATAGAGTGAAGAGGGGGGAATTATGGAGGGTGCTGGAGGAATATGGAGTAGGGGGTAAATTAGGTAAAGGTATTAGGGCTTTTTATAGGAATAGCAGAATGTGTGTGAGAGTATTAGGAGGGGAGAGTGAGATGTTTGTTTTGGGGTAGAGAGAGGTTTGAGACAGGGATGTGTAATGTCACCGTGGCTTTTCAATTTATTTATGGAGAGTGTCTGCAGAGGAATGATGAGGGAGGGGAGAGGGGTGGAATTGATGGATAGAGGTGATAGATGGGAAGTGAACATGATACTATTTGCGGATGGTACTGCCTTAGTGGCGAAGAATTCAGAAGGGCTGTAGTATGGTGAAGGGGTTTGAAGAGAGTGTGTGGTCAACAGCGGTTTCTTAGATAAATCCAAGGTAAGAGGTAAATGTTAGTGTTTTTGAGGAGGAGGAAACAGGATGGAGGGGATGGTTAGAGATTAGGAAGGAAGTGTAGTATTAGAAGAAGTAAAGGGTTTCAGATATTTAGGGATGGATTTGGGTAATGAAGGAGGGATGAAGGAAGAGAGATAGATCACAGAGTGGGAGAAGGAATGAGAGCATTGAGTGGCTGAGGAATTATGGAAAGGGGGGGATCTATCACATAAACTTAAGATAAGTATGTTTGAGAAAAATTTGTGTTCCAGCGGTACTATATGGGTGTGAAACATGGGGGGTGAATGCCTAGGTCCAAGAAGAAGTTGGAGGTGTTTGAGATGAAAGGGTGAGAGCGGTATGTGGGGTTAGTAAAAGAGAGAGGAGTAGGAATAGGTGATAAAGAGATGAGATGTGATTGGAAGAATGGTTTGGTGAGAAGAGCGGAGAAGGGAATGTTAAGATGGTTTGGACATCTGGAGAGAAGGAGGAAACAAGGGTGGTTAGGAGCAGTTGGGAGGCGTGAGGGGATAGGAAGTGAGAGGAAGAGGAAGACAAGAAGAAGTGGATGGATGGAATTGCAGGCAATAACTTCACCGATCCCGGTATGGTGAACCGGAGTCCTTTTAGAGGAGAAATATAGTCGAAGGTGCATGCCAGATAGAAACACAGTTTTGAAAGAAGCGTGAAAATAGATGTTAATATCGTAGATGTTTGTAAAAATAAAAATAATTGTTAGTTCCTAAGACAGACTACCATGTTTTTTATTTATATATATATATATTATATAGTTATATATATATATATATATATAAGTATTATATAATATATATATATATATATATATATATATATATATATATATATATTATTATTATTATTAATTATTATTATTATTATTATTATTATTATTATTATTATTCATTATTATTAGACGAGAAAATAGTCTTCAACCTCAAGTACATGGACCGAGTAGCTGAGGCACTGAATCGTAATCCGGTTCGGTTAAATTTTAAAATGTGCGACGTCGCACAGTGTATCTTCTTCCATAGATTGGTGAAATGTGTATATATATATAATATAGTATAATATATATAATATACTATAATATATATATATATAATATATTATATATATATATATATATATATATATATTATAATATAATTATTAAATTTAATATAATAATAATATTAATATTATTATGATATTATATTATTATTAATAATCTCTTGCGAGCCCTCTCAAAAAGACTAGGAGATATCTACCATGCATATTCAATGGTGCGTTAGCACAGTGGAGTAAGACGCGAAGTCTTGACTCAGCGATCGCGGGATCGTATCTCGGTGCCGACAAACAGTCAATCGAATCCCAGATATGATAATTTTTGTATGACGGCGCGCGAGCGAGCGCACAGTGTGCGACGTCACACAGCGTGTGACGTCACGGAGTATTCGAGCGAGCGAGCTAGGCACGCGGGCGGTCGACGCGGGCGGTTGAGGCAGCCAAACGACGGGCGCGGTCCCCCGCAAGGGGACCCCGGGAATGCGCGGGAACCCCGGAAACATTAAGTACGCGTATTAAGTACACTTTCCAAGTGTACTTAATACACTTCCAAGTGTACTTAATCCACTTCCAAGTGTACTTAACGGCTTGGGTTAGTAACTACAGCGATGACGTCACCGTGTAAGTAAGTAAGTAAGTAGCTCATATTAGTAGCTCGTGTAAGTAAGTAGCTCATATAAGTAGCTCATGTAAGTAAGTAAGCCATGTGCGCGGCGAAGCCGCGCACATGGGTTAGTAGCTCGTGTAAGTAACGAACAAAGGGGGGTAGGGGAAAAAACAAACATCCATGTGTATCACAATATCCTTACGCACACACATGCTCACGCACGTACATGGAAATATCAATAGAAATATAGGGTCGGGGGGAGCGACCCCCACAGCGGTACAACGGCGGTACATGAAATGTACCACCAAAAAAGATAAGCCCACCCTTGGGGAACCCGAAAAAACGCTCATCGTCTTTCCTGAGTACAGGGGGCGCCGCGCCCCCCCATTAATTGGGATTTGTCATTGTTACTACTATATATATATATATATTATATAT
>JABUQX010030392.1:10000-15000 GCA_015478945.1 Trachelipus rathkii
ATTTAAAAGGAAAAAAATTATTTTAATTTATCACAATGAATAAATTTGTAATTAAGAGGCCTCGCCTTAGTGATAATTATTATTACTCTTTAACTAAACAAACCACTGACATATTGAATGATGATACTGGTTCATATTTTAATGTTAATGCAAATGTCAGTGCTAATGCCGTCCCGAGTATTGTCGGCACCTGTATTAATCATATGAATGAAGCTTTCGCATCTGCCGTAGAACCAACTGTTGAAAATCGTTGCTTGGATATTGGAAATTACATTACTCAAAATAGAATTACTGACCATCTAAAATTTGATTTATTAACAAATCCATGCAAACCACTAAGCACTTACAAATTTAAGCAAGATATCACAAGAGGCAAAGGGCTTTCCTTTACGATTGGCTAAATCAATACAATTCGTTGTTAGTATATTCCAAAAAAATTAAAAAGGACCCTCTGTAAATTATGCGTGTTATTTAGGCCTTGCGTCAAAAGAGGGTTTTTGGGTTCATTTATTGTCAGACCAATCTTAAAATATAAAGACTTTCACTCACATGCAAAGAACCATGTTAATTCTCAGTGGCATAGATGCTGCTATAGCAGGGAGAAATTTTGAACAAATAATTTTAAATAAACGTGTTAATGTTTTTGAACAATTAAATAATGCTGAACATTTAATTATCGAAAAAAATAGTTGTTGCCAATAATTTCAAATTTGATCTTTTGTGGAACCCATGATCTAGCTGTTCGAGGCAGTACTGCAGATACGGGTAATTTTTTCGGATTTGTTAAATTCAGAGTTGAAGCTTGTGATGCTGTTGGGCTTACTGAGCATTTACAATCAAAGTGGAGGTAATCAAAAATACACATCACATATGGTCCAGAATGGATCTTTCATTTCCAATATGCGGGAACCTAATTTGATAAACATGGTGCGATGAATGTGAACGATAGTGAAATACTTTTCACTTTTTAGCGGATGAAAACAGCAGACATTTCTGGGGTGGAGGAGCTGTCAATTGGCGTTCGTTTTGCATTGATAAGGAGTTGAAAATTAGAGAAGATTTTTTAGGTTTTTACTCCGTTAAAAAAAATTAAAAGCTGAAGATATAGCAAAAGTCATTTTATTGACTACCAGAGAAGCTTACAAAATTTAATATGAATAAAGTCGTTGGACTTGGATTGATGGATGCTTAAACCATGCTGGAAGAAAATGGAAGTACAGAAAATAAAATAATCAATGATCCCACGGCCAAATTTTTCACTGTTTTTTCTCATCGCTAAATTTAGTTGTTAAGACATGAATCTTGTTCCCGAATTTCTCAAAATACTGTGGGCACAGTGAAAGAAAGGTTATGAAATTTTATTCGTGAAAGCCCCATTGCGTTAGGAAACTGATAGATTGAATATCCCATGATGCTATGCGACAAAAGATGTGGTCCTCAAAATTAACAAGTCCATCAGAATTTGTTTTGAAAATTTCATTCACATTAAACTCAGTATTGGAAAACTTTGTCATCAGATTCAGAAGTAAAGCTAAGGCCACAGGAACAGGCAGATTCAACTTTCGTCTAGCAAAAAGAAACTCCTTAAAATTCATTATTGCTTAGTTATCAATGGCAGAGTACCTCTACTTTGAGCCTGTCACGGAACATTCTTCAAACTAAAGCTATCAATCTGGAAGTGTTCACAGTCACGTTGAAAGGTGTTAGGAAATAAGTTAAACACAATAGAACGAAAAAACATGTCGCGTCCTGTTCTCAAGGAACTTTTACTTAGTGTTAAGGAAACTTACAGAAAATATTGTTTTTTTATGAGGAATTCTCAATGCCATGTATGGTGTCCAAACTAATGCAAAGACCTAAATTTTCATGTAGTTCTGTGGAGGATTATTTCAGGGTTTCTCTATTTATAACCATACCTAGATCACTATTTCGTTCTCTGCGCATTTCAGATTTTCGGACGACAACAGAATACCAACATTTCTCTGTATTTTACATCCCTCTAGAATTAAAAATTTAACCATATCTGAATAAAACAAAAAAATTGAATCACTTCAAACTATATACAATATTGAGAACTGGAAAGGTGAAGCAGAATCATGGTTCAACTCATGGAAGAAATCAGATGGGGACTTAGGGTTAGATGTAGACGAAAATGTGTGCTATAGTGAACTGATCCTAAAACATTACGCTTTTTCCTTGTTGTTTTACAAGCAATTAAAATTCTTCTAATGCTTCCACCAACGACTTGCACAATTGGAAGATCATTCAGCACTTTAAGAAATGTTAAAACTTGGCTAAGTTCAACCATTTCTGAAGATCGATTAAATGGATTATGTTTGCTTAGTGTTCACAGAGAAAAAGTTTTGGAAAAAAAAACAACTCATTGATGAAGTTATAACAGAATTTGAAAAGGAAAGAAGAAGAATTAAATTTTTATTTCCAAATAAACAATAATTAAACTGAAACAAGAAAACAATAAATTAGCTATTTAAGTGCTTGTCTCAACCAAATCCAAATATTTTTCGCAACTACTTTTTATAGTTCATTTTACTTGTGATTAAAGTAACTAAAAAAGGTCATATATGACTTACACAGTCTTTCCAAATTTAATTTCTGACTGACATAGTGAATTAAGCATTCAATATCAGACATTTATTATCAAATATAAATTTGGATTCAAATAGTAAATACAGTGCCGCCGGTGCGTAAATGTCGAAGACTGTTCGAAGAACAAAAGAAAATCGCCAAAATAACCTTGTAAGTACTCTCTCTCTCTCTCTCTCTCTCTCTCTCTCTCTCTCTCTCTCTCTCTCTCTCTCTCTCTCTCTCTCTCTCTCTCTCTCTCTCTCTCTCTCTCTCTCTATATATATAATATATTATATATATATATATATATATATATAATATATATAATATATATATATATTATATATATATATATATCATTTGTTGTAAGATTACTTGGTACCAGAGTCTTCGGTATAACTAAATTTTTTAGGCAATTTTTAATGAAGCCTAATTGAATCTTTTTAATGTTGGATAAAATCATCTGATCTCTGTATTTGAGGAATTTTTTCCTAAGTCCGTAGTTAAGATCTCCTAAGTTGATATCAGGCATATTTATAGTATAGTAAGTATTCAGCAATGGTCGCTAATAGATATAAATTATAATAAAAGCCTTTAAAGAGAAACTTGTAAATAATTTAGAAGAGTCTGTATTTTATCTAAAGTAAGATTTTTTAATTTAGAAGAGTCGGTATTTTTCTGAAGAAAGATTTATTATTAATATATTACAGCACAAATTTTCGTTTCTTGTTCGGAAACCTCATCAGGTGCAGTTCTTTGTAAGACTAAAGTTAAAATTATTATTAACAATAAAAATTTAAAAAGTAATTTATATTTTAGATTTAAGATTTTTATAGAAATTAGTGGAGTTCATAATGTTGTTAAGAGTGGGATTAATATTGAATTCGCCTTTTTGTCTATTGTAATTATTGGTGTTAAGGATGCAGTAGGATTCAAATAGTTTTCTTCTGTGTAAATCTTTTGAATGTATGATAGGAGTCATGTTGTTAATGTCTATAGTGTGGTTATGTGTGGAACGATGTAATGTAAGGGCAGAATATTGATTGTCATTGGTAAGGTCATGTTTGTATTGGTACAGTCTACGGTTTAAAATCATGAGTTTCGCCGATGTATAAGGAGGTTACAATGAAGGCAAGGAATTTTATAAACACATTGGGGTATGGTAGTGGGTCGATTTATGTTAGGTCTAAGAATAGCTTTGAGGGGTAGATTACCTGAAGAGGTAAGATTGAAATTATTGGGTAAGATGTTTTTTAATTGTTTGAGAGGAATGTTAGGAATGGGTAAGAAAGGATTGTTTTTAGAGTGGTTGTGAGTGTGCGGTTGATAGAAGGATTTTTTTGCTAGTTTAAGTGCTCGTTGTATAATGAAGTTGGGGTAGGAAAGTTTGTTAAAAATAGAGAAAAGGTAATCAAATTCGGATTGCAGGAAAGAGGGAGGGCATATTTTTATGGAACGATGTAATGTAAGGGCAGAATATTGATTGTCATTGGTAAGGTCATAGAAATAGGAACACTTTCTTCCTTATTCCTCAGAGCTCTAAGAATATGCTCTCCCTCTTTCCTGCAATCCGAATTTGATTACCTTTTCTCCATTTTTAACAAACTTTCCTACCCCAACTTCATTATACAACGAGCACTTAAACTAGCAAAAAAATCCTTCTATCAACCGCACACTCACAACCACTCTAAAAACAATCCTTTCTTACCCATTCCTAACATTCCTCTCAAACAATTAAAAAACATCTTACCCAATAATTTCAATCTTACCTCTTCAGGTAATCTACCCCTCAAAGCTATTCTTAGACCTAACATAAATCGACCCACTACCATACCCCAATGTGTTTATAAAATTCCTTGCCTTCATTGTAACTCCTTATACATCGGCGAAACTCATGATTTTAAACGTAGACTGTACCAACACAAACATGACCTTACCAATGACAATCAATATTCTGCCCTTACATTACATCGTTCCACACATAACCACACTATAGACATTAACAACATGACTCCTATCATACATTCAAAAGATTTACACAGAAGAAAACTATTTGAATCCTACTGCATCATTAACACCAATAATTACAATAGACAAAAAGGCGAATTCAATATTAATCCCACTCTTAACAACATTATGAACTCCACTAATTTCTATAAAAATCTTAAATTTAAAATATAAATTACTTTTTAAATTTTTATTGTTATAATAATTTTAACTTTTCAGTCTTACAAAGAACTGCACCTGATGAGGTTTCCGAACAAGAAACGAAAATTTGTGCTGTAATATATTAATAATAAATCTTTCTTCAGATAAAATACCGACTCTTCTAAATTATTTACAAGTTTCTTTTTAAAGGCTTTTATTATATATATATATATATATATATATATATATATATATATTATATATAT
>JABUQX010030392.1:20000-22500 GCA_015478945.1 Trachelipus rathkii
AGATTTATGAGGTGAAATGAAAAAGTATGGACATATTTTCAATATAAAAGTGGTTTCTAATAGTGGATATAATTCAAAGTTCTATTAATTTTTCATTCCCTCACCCCTATTGAGAGGAGTAAGTTCTTTAAACAATACCATAATTAAAGAACTGGAGATCATAATAGGGAAATAAATAAAAAGAAAGCATTTGTTCAGATTTGAGAATATTCTTCATCAGAAACCAAGTAGTTGATGTTTGGATTTGTTTGCCACGGGATGTGACAGGCAATAATTGACTTTCCAATTTTAAAACTAGGTTGGGTAGATAAGCAGGAAAATTATTTAAGTATTTTATAATTAATATGAATATTGTTATTAATTTTTTTTTCAATAGGACGCTGTTTTGAGTGGTGGTTGTCTCGTAAATGGAAAAATTATATTATATATATAATATAATATATATATATATATATATATATATATATATATATATATATATATATATATATATATATATATATATATAAATAATTGTTAATGCGGCTCCTGCCTTCGTTGCATGTTTGTGCAACGACCACTTTTTTTTTCCTATATCAACGATATTTTGTTTTTTAATTATTTGTCAGAAAATTTCACATTTACTCAATATATATATATATAATATATATTATTATACTATATATATATATATATATATATATATATATATATATATATATATATATATATATAATATATAGATAATATACTATATATATATATTAATGCGTATAAGGAGTATGTATAAGGCTTCGATTTTCCTCGCGTTGCAATTATAATGCAACTTAACTTAAAACGTATCTCATTGGGACTGAACGAAATATTTTGACAATGTTTTAAATGATTTAACATTAACTAAATAGGGAAAACTTCGTTGCAGGGCCTGTTTTACCACCAAGGGCGGAATGCGCACCAATATAATCACGAAATTTAGCCAGCGGCAATTTTTTATTGGTATATATTTTATGAAGCGCAAGTTCGATAAGTTTTCAACTTCAGTCTTATATATATATATATATATATATTATATATATATATTATATATATAATATATATATATATTATATATATATATATATATTATGATATATATTATAATATTATAATTAAATTATAATTATTATTATTATTATCATTATTATTATTTTATTATATATATTATTATATTATTATGGATTTAATATTATTATTATTATTATTATTATTATTATTATTATATTATTATTATTATTATTATTATTATTATTATTATTATTATATTATTATATATATTATTATTATTATTATTTTTATTATTATTATTATTATTATTATTATATATTATTATATTATTATTATTATTATTATTATGAATTATTATTTATTTATTATTATTATATTATTATTAGTATTATTATTATTATTATTTATTAATTATTATTTATTATTATTATTATTTATCATTATTATTATCATATTAATTATTACTATTATTTATTATTATTATTATTATTATTATTATTATTATTATTATTTATTTGGATTATTATTTATTATTATTATTATTATTATTATATTATTATTATTATTATTATTATTGTTTTTTATTATTATATGATTATTGTTTATTATTATTTATTATTATTATTATTATTATTATTATATTATTATTATTATTATTATTATTATTATTATTATTAATTATTTATTGTTTATTTATCCTCTTGTACCCAAGATTGGATGTAAGGTGTGTAACACACACCGGAAACGAAAAGTAGTAGAAGAAAATGGACGTAAGTCGAAAAGAAAGCCCACCTTACCGCCCCTTTATAACTTTAAGTGAGAACCCGTCGCAGTCAGGAAAAATCCACCCTGCAGCGGCTTCAAGGACTGCGACGTACCCTCCTGTGGCATTCTCGGGCAATGTGGTTCATCCCCTGAACAAAACCAGCAACCATACCTTCTTACAAAAACCCGAAATTCACTCCTATTAGCACCTTTCTTCTCGCCTCTGCCAAAACTCACATTCCTCTCTCCAGGCCATTTTTTACTGACTCAATCCATTTTTCTTCTTCTCCCAGCCGGTCGATTCCCAAACACACTCATCACTATACACCCGTTAACCAACCGACTATCATCCATCCTTATCACATTGACCAAACCATCTCAATGAACTCTCGTTTATTCTCTCTCATTTACTCTTTCCTTCACACCACACAACCCCCTAAAACGTTCATTCCTCATTTCATCAATTCTTCCCACACCTAACACACCCTAAGATTGTCCATCCGAACCTTTAAGTGAGAACCCGTCGCAGTCAGAAAAAATCCACCCTAGGGTTCAAGGGACTGCGACTACCCTCACTGTGGCATCTCATCAATGTGGGGTTCCATCCCCTGAACAAAACCAGCAACCATACCTCCTTACAAAAACCCGAAATTCACTCCTTATTATGCACCTTTCTTCTCGCCTCTGCCAAACTCACATTCCTCTCCTCCAG
>JABUQX010030392.1:27500-40000 GCA_015478945.1 Trachelipus rathkii
TAAATTGTAACGAAAACAATTGATAAAATATAAGAGAAAGGTAGTTCTGTTATTTTATAAATCATAATGGAATATTTTGTTTAATTTCAAGTATCCTTATATTTGAAAATGAAAATACTCAAGTGGAATATTTTTGCCGACTTTAAAATTTTTAAAAAATACATTTAATGAAAAAAACGAAAAAACGAAAAAAACATTAAAAAAACATGTTTTTTTCTTGAAAAAAACACGATTTGAACAAACGGTTTATCTTCCCAACCCTAGACATCACACATCCCTGCCTCACTCTGCTGTTAATATTAAACCAATCACTTTCGACTCTATTTATTCTTACACATGCTTAACTATCGTCATACATACTTTTGCTTCCATTCAGAAGCTTACCACCAATCATCATATATGACTAACACATGCGCCAGCAGCTAACCACTTCGCCATATCGTAAACGCCTCGTTGCAAACGTCCATATAAAGGTAGATGACGATTCATTCTGAGTCGGGCAATTCTCCCATCATTTCGTTTTCAATGTAAATGATTTGGATCACAACATCCTACTACCATTATATTAACGCACCTTGTTCTTCATCAATAGTCCTTCAGTCCCACTCGACGCACTCTTTCGACCAAAATACCAGCATATATCTTTCCAACAACACCCAATAAACTAATTACAATATATAATACCTACAGTTACCTTATACCACCTACCCTTATATAAGGGTACTATTATTGTTCTCCTCCAATCCCCTCGATAATATGCAATCCATAAATCTTTGTTACCAACTTCCAAATTCCAATACAATCACCCATCTACTATTTACTTTTTAACTGCGATTGATGATAAAATTTTAACTTTGATCCTCAAATTTTTAAAATCAACTTAATTAAAACTCTTTTTGACAGGGGATCCAAAATTTCGTCATCTTATGTTAATTTTACAAAAGAACTTGATTACCTCTTTAACTTAATATGGGCAACAGAAACCTCCCAAAAAGAGTGAAGGGAGGGACTACTAATTAAATTGCCTAAGAAGGGTGACTTTTCGAGCTGTGAGAACTGGAGGATAATAACTTTAAAATTTGTGTCTAGTAAAATTCTGATGAGTGTTATTTTGGAGACAATAAGGAGGGAGGAAGATGGACCATTGCTGAGGTAATAAGCTGAATTCATATAAAGGAGATCGTGTGCAGATCAGAATAATACCCTGAGCTTGTTTCTTATTACCGATTAAAAATTGTCTGAGAATTGTTTAAATTTATAAATATTTTACAAAATGATAGGAATAATAATTTGCAATGTTGCTTACAAGAGTAAGTAACTAATGATGAAACCTCATAAAAATTATATTAGATTGTCAGTTGAGTATTGTGAAGAAATTTTAACCACATATAAAAAAATGACTTGTGGTTTAACAGATAAGATTTATGAGGTGAAATGAAAAAGTATGGACATATTTTCAATATAAAAGTGGTTTCTAATAGTGGATATAATTCAAAGTTCTATTAATTTTTCATTCCCCTCACCCCTATTGAGAGGAGTAAGATCTTTAAACAATACCATAATTAAAGAACTCACACTCAAAAATCAACTTAATTAAAACTCTTTTTGACAGGGGATACAAAATTTCGTCATCTTATGTTTATTTTACAAAAGAACTTGATTTCCTGAAAACATTATTTCTGAAGGTTGAGTTCCCAGAATTTATAAATGACTCAACTTTTCGAAAATTACTTTCAGCAAAATTTGAAGACAAATTTCAGGCTAAATTAACAGCTCCTAAGAATATTTTGTATATGATGTTGCCTTTCTGGGGAAAATCAGATACAAAATTCGACTTAAAAATTGATGTGGTTTTAAAAACAAACTTTAAACAATTTAAATTTAGATTTAGATTTTCGAGTGAAAACAAAATTGGGAACATATTTTAAATTTAAAGATAAAGTCCCTTTACGTTTATGCACATCAGTAGTATATCATTACAAGGGCGGTGACTGTGATGCCACCTATATAGGAAACACAATACGAAGCCTTTCCATACGTATTGCTAAACATAAAGGTATTGCTGAGCATAAAGGTATTTCATTTAGAACTCTAGACCATTTACATCATCCCCCCTAGTAGTAGGAGAGCCATTTCGTTCGTGTTGGTCATTTTGACCACAGCGGCCAGGAACCTACCTGAGGCTTTTTTGAGCCCCATTTTTTACCTTTTTTGACCACAGCGTCCAGGAACCTACCTGAGGCTTTTTTGGAGCCCAATTTTTTAACCTACCTTACCTTTTTTGACTTTACCCTTTTGGGGTTGAATCTTTTTTTGAGCCGCAAATTTTTTTAACCTGACCTTGACCTTTTTGGGCCTTTACTTTTTTGGGACTTTACCTTTTTTCGACCAACCCTTTGGTTTCCATGGGTCATTTTTGGCGCACGGTATTTTTCGCAGCCTAATTTTTTGGCAACCTAATTTTTTTCGGCAACCTAATTTTTTGGCAACCCTATTTTTTTGGCAACCCTAATTTTTTTCGGCAACCCTAATTTTTGCAACCCTTCGAAGAAGGGTTGCGCCAAACGGTTGCGTCAGCAACCGTTGTACATGTCCCACCCTAATTTTTTCGACCAACCCTTTGGTCCTTCCATGGGTCAATTTTTGCCCACACTAATTTTTATGGCCACCCTTTAGGGGCTTTGCCCTATTTTTTTGATATTTCGGTAACATCTACACACGCGGGCACACGCGCGCGCACAAACACACACACACACAACCACACACACACCACACACACACACACACACCTACACCTAGCCTCCATATAGCACTACAACCCCAGCCTCCACATAGCTACACCCAGCCCTAATAACCGCAGTCCTACACTACACCTATCCTCCACCCATTCTTCACCTAGCCTACACCTTCACACTAAGATGCCACTCAGTTGTACTAGCCTACACTTACAACCTAGCCTCCACCATGCCTTCACCTAGCCTAACACGCTACACTACACCTACCTCCACAGCCTTCACCTACACCTAACACTAAATCCACCAGCCTTCACCTAGCGTAACACACCTATACCTAGCCTACACGTGCCTACAACTTTGATGTCTTAACCCTTGTTTGCCCATGATATTTCAGCCTTGACCCTGCCATATACCATGGGTCATCATTTTTGACCCACGCTAACTTGATGGCTTTAATGGTTCCCAATCACCGTAAGAAGTACCTAGGGATGTTCTATTAGTGTTCTATGAGTATTAGATGAGTGCCAGGTGAGTGCCAGGTGAGTGCCAAGTGAGTGCCAATGAGTGCCAATGAGTGCCAAGTGAGTGCCAATGAGTGCCAAGTGAGTGCCACACTAGTGCCAAGTTGAAGTGCCACATAGTTTGCCAACTGATGCCGAACTTTTTTACAACCCTTTTCTAGCCTACCCTGAGCCCCGAATAGCCTTAATATGGGTGTCTACCCCTATGTAATAAGGTATGAGGAATCGATTGGTGTATATTACAAGTTGCTAGGATGCTTCCTACTATGGTTAGTATTTTTCTAACACTTATAGCATGACCGAATATATATCTAAAGAGCTACACATTTGAGACAGTGAACGCAAACGTTTCAAAGTCCGAGTCCGCGTCCGCATGTGATCCCCGCCGCGAAACCGCCCGCCGCGTGCGCCCGCAGGCGCAATATTCCCCGCCCGCCGCGTGCGCCCGCAGGCGCAATATTTCCGCGTAACCACCGCCGCGTGCGCGTCCGCAGACGCAAAATTCCCGCGTGAACCAAAAATATGATATCAATGTAAACTATTCAAAGAATTTCTTTTCAAATATACTATGAGTCATTCATTTTTTACATACAATTGTACCCGAAATATTTAATTAAAACATATCTTTAACATACCTTAAAAGCAGTAAATCAGTAAATCAATAGAGTGGTTATTACCTACACCAAAGGGATTAGTATCCTTTTGTTTTACTGCTTTACTGCTTTAACTCACATGTTTTACTGCTTTAACTCATGTTTTACTGCTTTAACTCTCTGCTTTACTGCTTTAACTCTCTGCTTTACTGCTTTAACTCAATGCTTTACTGCCTTAAAGCAGTAAATCAGTAAATCAATAGAGGTGTTACCTAGGGATTAGTATGCTTTTGTTTTACTGCTTTAACTGCTTTAACTTCCTGTTTCTCGGCTTTTACTGCTTTACTGCTTGAACTCTCTGCTTTACTGTTTAAACTTTCTGCTTTACTGCTTAACTTTCTGCTTTACTGTTTTAACATCATTGCTTAACTGTTTTACTCATATATTTATTAACATATGTTTTCTTTTATATTGTTTATTTTTTGTTTTAATACTTTTTATTTATTATTTCTATTTTTTTTTTGTTTTAATACTTTTTATTTTTGTTAATGTTCAGAATAAAACACACAGAGGTTTTTTGTTTATACTTTTTATTTTTATTATTTCTATTTTTTTTTGTTTTAATACTTTTTTTATTTTTAAATTTGTAATGAAAGAAAAACACACAGAGTTTCTGTTATATAACATTTATTTTAATATTCGTACACGAAATTTTATTAAAACTTTTTATATATACAGTTTTAAGGATAGTAAAAATCGCATTTTTTTTCCATTTTAAAGCCATTTATTACATAATTAGAAACTTTAAAATCATTGAACATACAAATTTTTAGCATCAAAGTATATTTTATTGCATGCAAAACATCACATTATTTAAAAGCATACTAATGAAATAAATACAATAGACTCCACATAAAAATTATGAATATAAGGGTTGAACCAGGGTAAAGACATAGTTTTTTTCACAACTACATTTTATTGTATTTTTAAAAAATAAGGTGATATAATGATTATTCAATATAAATTGTAAGTTCAAAGAATCAATTATGTGAACAGCATCGTTTTTTGCTCTATAAACGGAGATCCAATGTCCTGTTGAGGTGATGTGACGAGGCAATGTATTGAATATGAAGCAGGTATCCTTCTCCACTTTAGCAGAGTTATTTTCGTAATAGCGAACACTCCTAAAAAGCGAGGTTCATTTTTAAACACCGAATGTATTTCTCTTCATTCATCTTTAATAATTTCAAAAGTTCGTTGCGTACTCCTGTCAATTTCAATGAAGTTGAGGATGCTCAAGATAGACCACTACAGTGATGGGTGTTTGTAGACTTGATCCAAAAGAGAGACTTAGTCCTAAGGTGCCCTTTCTCAAAATGTTTAAATGATAAGCGTTACAAGCTGAAAGGTCTGCAGTAAGATCATAGGCGTATAAATTACTATTCTTTGCGTATTCTTCAAGATTTAAACCTGTACCGCTATCATTACATGATACAGTATTGGCTATTAAGTCGTAAAAAGGTCGAGTACAGAGAGATAGGTCTCCGTTGTATATCATTTCATAATCACGTCCGTGTGGAAGTCCATTCACATGTAAACTGATACCCCTAAGTCCGAAAGGTGTGAATTTATAGGGTGATTTTTTATAATTCCTAGAGTAGGCGTCATGTTCCACAATTCCTATTATTACTTTCTGTGGTAAATTTCCGTTCACAATGTTAGGGATATTGATACTCGATAATCCTTGAGTGAAATTAAATATCTTGGTTTCAACTCTCTTAATAGGGTATTTTGCTGTAGTATTCAAAAGCGAATTTTCAATTTCCAAATGACGCTGTGGTGATAATTTCACTTTTCTAACATAGAGATAAGCCTCCAACAGTTTGAAAACAGGTTCTGGACATACAGCTGTGGTTGTAGGCTTACTTTTTATTTTAAGAGCAAATTTAGGATTTGACCGTGATAAAATGATTCTAGTATCTACAGATGGCAGAATGAGTCTTTCTGAGAGAAGATATCACATTTAATCGACCGTAAATTCACTAAGTTATTATTTATGACTTTTTGCTTGCTTTATCTATAAAAATGGTTTTTGGGCTCGCAAAACAAGCTTTTTTCATCTTTGAAACTGTAAAAACCACATGATTTGAGATATGAGATTGTTTAGCATCGTCTGAATAATTTAACAAATGTTCTTTATATAGATAATTTAAGGATAATTAGCCGCTGATGCACCTAGTGAAGTTCGTTAAGATAAGACTTCAACTGGGTTGAAAATGTATACAGGAAAATTTATTCTGTATATACTAATATGGTCATCACCGTAGGAGAAGAATCTTACCATCAGCGTTTTGTCAATTTCGTTTTTACATATAAAAGCACATTAGAGGGATCTAAGTACTGATCGGAAGTACCTGGAATATTGAACTCTAGAGGGACATCTGTATTGGTAATTGAATGCAGAGGATTAATACTGATAAAGTTGGACTCGCTAACGCTAATCTGTGTAGGGTTTATGGAGAAGAGGATCCAATTCCTCTCGTTACAACAATGCAGGACTAGAAGGATGAAGGAAATGCATCTGTATGTGCGAGCGCTGGTCGTATAATGAACATTTTCAGAAAAAACTTACTTATATACACAGCTCGTATCATACATTCCAGTTAGTAATTAAATAGCAAAAACATCAATACATTTTTTCTTTAGAGGTTTTTTTCTCCGCTTAGTCTTTTTCTTTTTGACAATCTTCTTGGTCCCTCGACTTGACCTGACATTTTACGTCCTATTTTACGCTTAACATCATCAACATCTCATCTGAAACATCCGGCCTATACCGTCTTTTTAATGCTGTCGGGATTATTTCCCTGCAGCAATATCTTGAATAGTATGCAAACCTGTTCCTATAGCTTTTTTACCTATATATTTCCCACCTCTCCTGAGTAGAGGACTTGCACTTTCCATAGCTTTGGCAAAAATCCACGCAAGGCCATAACCCACTCTGCATTTTTGTTCCCCTGAATACCCTTTCTTCGTCCATTTTACAGGAGTATCTTTCTTATACTATCTTTTTACACTGTGAGAGTATGTTAAGGAATGAAAAAATATATCTGACTACACCTCTTATATATATTCCATTATGCTGTAATTACTGCATCTGTTTCTTTCTAATATGAACTTTGCATAACAATGCGCCGTATGTAAAGGGAAAAGGATTTCCTTCTACATTTTTTATATGCACGCGTACAGAGTCAAAATTTGATCTATTCAGAGGAAGATAATGAACATTAGGAAATGTTATAACTTTACTCTCTTTGGGAAAATATACTATTCTTAATAAAGGAGATTTAGTATTACCTACATATTGATGATCAATTATATTTGTATATACATAAGCCATACCTGGGTGGTTGAGCATCTCGGATGGGGTACATGTATAATGCAGTACTCGGTCTGCGTCGTCTTTTTGTTCATGCCAAGTCAAGGGTTTATTCTCCACAGAAAGTATAACCCTCTTCAACATAGTAGGGATATCATGAAGTATATCCAGCTCACCATACCGTTTACGAATATGTTTACGCTGCCATGGTGAACGTCTGAGAAAAAACGTGTCCCGGTCTCGCAGGTTTACACTTACATTTGATCTTAAAGATATTTATTACTTTATCTTCATAGGTATGCATTTCAGTTTTATACCAAGTCCTTACACATAATACTCATATCAAAGGGAAACGTTTAAATGACTGAAAATAGCAGGCACCTGACTTAAAATATGACCTTCGCAAAGTAAATTCTTCAAAGAAGTATTCCTTTGTAGCAAATGTTGTCGTATTCACCTTTTTCGCATCTTGTTAAAATAGTTTTTTCAACAACATTCTACACTTCTGTAACCACCATCCAGAATAGATTGTGAGGTAAATTTTTTATGTCCGTATTTAATATCATTTCACATAATCCTACTTCGTATGCCTCTCTTTCAAGTTGTATAGGATTCATTAACACAGTTGTTTAAAATCCGAGAGTTTAATTATCAGGATGTAACTCAAGGAAGCTGAAAAGACGGTAGGACGTTAAATAAAAGTGATCTACACTCTTCATGATTTACAATGAACACTGATTAATGATTCTTAACTTCACTTGCTTTTATATAAGTATTAAAAACTTGGCAGGATATCCCCTCCATTTCACCAGATACTGCTTATTTTTCCTTTACTTCTCGTAGCTAATATTTTTTCAATTTTATATTCATGAGTTACAGGGTTGGACCTTACTTTTTGTATTTTCTGTTTATAAAATCCGCCTTTTATTTTTTCACCATTTAAATCTTTCAGATAATATAACTTTAAACTATCACGACTGAATGTTCGGATATTGTGAATTTTAAAAACTTCCGTAGTCCAACCGGATTCATATCCTTTTCTAAACCTTTCTTCTGTTCGAGATACTCTTACATATTCGTTTACCTTTATTCCCCCGAATTATCTTCGTTTTTATTTTGTTTTCTTTTTTCACCCATATGCAACTATAAAGCCCTCTAGTTTTTGACATTTCTAAAGGTGTTGTCTTTATAGTTCTATGGTAAGATCTGTTATAAGAATAAGCTAGATCGTCCAGTATATCAATATATTTAAAAGTATTCATTTTAGTAAAGTACCTATGCATGCGTTCTTTAATAGTACGTTGGACTCTTTCAACTATTGCCGCTTTGTTTACGGAAAATGTATTGTAATAGCTTATACCATACTCCCAAGTCAGCTTCCTGAAACTCTCGACCTCTGAATTCCATTCCTGCGAATCTGTCCTAATGATTTAGGTGTTCTCCTCTCATCATCTATAATTTCAAGTACTGCAGTGGCAACTGTAGCTGATCTTTTATCTTTTATTGGCCTCAACCACAAGTATCTAGAGTATACGTCAATTGTAAAAAGTATATATTGAAAACCTTCATTATAAGAACTGTATTTAATCATTTCCGATAAATCTAACTGCCATATGCTATCGAGCTGCGGAGATATGGTTTTACGTGTAGGAAACTTTTTTCTTACAGGTTTATGTAGAGTAAATGCCTCTTCACCCTCCAAATGCTTTTAACTCTTTTTTCTCAATATTAGGATACCTTAAAGCAAACCTAGTGAAGCCCCAAAACTATTTGGCTCCCTCAGATTGAAGTAATACTTATCAACTACCTCCTTCGCTCCCATGCTAGCTACTGACACACGTGGTAAACGGCTTATAATATATATATATATATATATTTATATATATAGTATATATTATTTTATATATATATATATATATTATATATAATAATATATATATATATATATATATATATATATAATATATATATATTATATAATAAAATATGGATATTAGGTCACAAGGGATAAAGAAAGAGAAAAAGATTTCAAAGTAACATTTATTTTATACACAAGCATTACAACTAAATAAATATGTGATAATACATAATTACGATTTAATCCAAACATATGCCTTATTATAAGGTGTTTTTTCTTTGTTTTCGTTCTCTGTATACAACGTTTAAATTTATCTGATAGGCGTAAGAAGTGCTGTGGACTTGAATCAGGTCTTGGCGTAACGGGAATATTATCTAAGTCTGCTAATCGGCTTGTATTTAAGATTAAACTTCGGGGAAAATTAATAGTCTGAAGTTCTTGTTTGATATCATTCCTCTTTACAGGGCCTTTCCTCCAGTTACGTGAGAGATCAGCTATCAAATCCACAATATTTGTTCCTTTAACTATTTCATCATCAATTACGATCTGCCTGCCTCATTCAAAGTTAATTGGTCTTTTTAAAATATTATATAAAGCTATTCCTGATTTACGCACTCTAGTAGGTAAGCTCTCCTCTAGGATATTTTTAAATTTTTCTTCATTTTTCACTTCAAGTTTTACTTCATTAGGAATATCTACATTATCGGCTAGAGGGATACGTAGGGATGGATGTAGGTGCATGTCTTTAAGATCTATCAATTTTTGTATGGCATCTTGGTATAAGAGACGTTTCTCATGGATGTTAATGTCTGAATTTAATATTCTGTACACTTCTTTTTCGTATTTGGTTATCTGTTCAACTTTAGGATCATATAAGCTATGAGGTAGAGGCTGCTGAAAAGCTAATGAATCGTTCACAATATTAGGATTCTGTTGGTGCAGCTGTTGTTGCTGATGTGAAAAGAGGTTGTAATGTCAATGCATTGGGCTGTAATATCTGCGTATATGGGGGTAGTGAATGATGAAACTGTGATTGTGGATTTTGCACAAGGTGTGGCAATAACTGGCCATATTGAGGTTGTGAATGATGAATCTGAGGAACTGAATTCTGTACAGATGGTGTATTATTATACTTCATTTTCTCATACTCATTATATGGAAGTACAGCAACCTTCTTCATTATGGGGACATCCACTTAGTTATCAGTGGAGCTATAACGGAGAAGAGTAATGGTAGGAATACCCCTCCTCCTCTCTGTAATAACTTCTTTTTATTTTTCAAGATTTTTTTATGTTGAGGGAGAGTTTTTTTAATGATGTTCTATATACGGCGTAGCTTGTACCTTTCTGAGGTTTGTTAAAAGGAACTTTTCCATTTTATAAGAATTTAACGACTTTTCACATAACACACTGGATGAATTTCTCATTTCCTCACTAATTAGTTTACGTTTTTTCAGATGGTTTCAACTTTTTAACCATTTTTTTATAAGAGGTAAATACTTTGCAACTAGAGCACTCACTCATTATTCAGGTATGTATACAGTTTCTATCTAATAGGGAAGAATGTTGGTACGGAGCAACACTCTGTGCGTGTTTTTAGGGTGAAGTTCACAATCAAATAACCGTGAGGGATCGAAGTAACCTCTTTATATACTTTTAAGAACTCTTTCTTTTGAAGGGGAAACATTTGAGTTGCCAATACATTAATTTGACTCATGTCTCTTCTCTGACCAAACAACAGCAAATACTGTGTGTTTAAAGAAACACTTCGCATATGCTTGCTTTGATGAAAATATTCTGCGTTATGAAAAACACAGAGATATTTAGATGGTGAGAATAAACTGTGAAGGCTTCTGCTATTTTCAAATTCAATTTGTGCATTAATATCTAATACAATAAGTTTTTGTGCTCATGTAATAATTGTCCAGGTCTAATATCGTATATGCCTTAATGAAATTGAATAACGTCTTTATATTCTTTAAATTTTTCTGATAAACATTATAACACCATATTATTTTTACCAGGGTTTGCTCAAAATGTCGCATTTTGCCTTTAAAAATATTTTAATAATAGAAAGGTTTTGCCACATCCTGTCGGTCAATCTACAAGACAATTAGCCGGACTTCGGAACGTAAATTTCTCCATCATCCATACTCGTTAAGTGAAATAATGAATAATGAGATTAATTAAAGATGTAAAAGCAGTAAAGTACATGGTTTTTAATAAAATTTCGTAGAATTGTAGTAAAATAAAAATGTTTATATAACAGAAACTCTGTGTGTTTTTCTTTCACATTACAATTTCAAAAAGCTGAAAAGTTAAAAACAAAAAAAAAATAGAAATAATAATAAAAAGTAATAAAAAATAATAATAAATAAAAAGTATTAAAACAAAAATAATAAATATATGAGTTAAAACAGTAAAGCAATGAGTTAAAACAGTAAAGCAGAAGTTAAAGCAGTAAAGCAGAAAGTTAAAGCAGTAAAGCAGAGAGTTAAAGCAGTAAAGCAGTGAGTTAAAGCAGTAAACAAGTAAAACAAAAGCATACTAATCTTAGGTAACACTCTATTGATTTACTGATTAACTGATTTAAGGTATGTAATGTTAATAAATATAACATGAGTTAAAGCCGTAAAACATGTGGAGTTAAAACCAGTAAAGCAAGAAGAGTTAAGCAGTAAAGCCGGGAGTTAAGCTGTAAAACATGTGAGTTAAAGCAGTAAAGCAGTAAAACAAAAGCATACTAATCCCTTGGGTGTTAGGTAATAACACCTCTATTGATTTACTGATTTACTGCTTTAAGGTATGTAAAGTATATGTTTTTAATAAATATTTCGTACAATTGTAGTAAAAATGAATGACTCATAGTATATTTGAAAAGAAATTCTTTGAATAGTTTTTACATTGAATATCATATTTTTGGTTCACGCGGGAATTTTGCGTCTGCGGACGCACGCGGCGGCGGTTACGCGAAAATATTGCGCCTGCGGGGCACGCGCGGGCGGGGAATAATTTGCGCCTGCGGGCGCACGCGGCGGGCGTTTCCGCGGCGGGGATACATGCGGACGACGGACTCGGACTTTGAAACGTTTGCGTTCACTGTCTCAAATGTGTAGCTCTTTTAGATATATATTCGGTCATGCTATAAGTGTTAGAAATACAACTCATAGTTAGGAAGCATCCTACGCAACGTTGTAATATACACCAATTTCGATTCTCATACTTATTACATAGGGGTAGACACCCATATTGAGGCTATTCGGGGTTCAGGGAAGGCTAAGAAAGGGTTGAAAAAAGTTGGCACCTCAGTTTGGCACTATGTGGCACTCACTTGGCACTAATTGGCACTGCATTGCACTCATCTGGCACTCACTTGGACTTCATTGGCACTCATTGGCACTCACTTGCCACTCACCTG
>JABUQX010030393.1:0-12334 GCA_015478945.1 Trachelipus rathkii
ACCTTCCTCAATGTTAAAATTGTTTATTTATTTTTGTTTGCTTGTTTTAAGACTGACCATTCACGAGGGCCATGTGGCTCCACTGCTCGTGGTCAACCTTTTTTATTAACAACAACATTTGTTAACTCTGATGCCAATCGGGCCACGTCCTGGAAACATAAAAAGAATTTACAAATTAGAACAAAATTTAAAAAAAAAAAAAAAAACAGAAATAAAAGAGAAAGAGTGAGCAAATAATTGAAGAGAGAGAGAGAGAGAGAGAGAGAGAGAGAGAGTGAGAGAGAGAGAGAGAGAGAGAGAGAGAGAGAGAGAGAGAGAGAGAGAGAGAGAGAGAGAGAGAATTTATAAGTTTATAAGTGAGTGTTATTTTGCGGCCCATTAATGATGCATCAAATGCTTACTGAAAAATAATAGATAAATCATTTATTTTTTCACGTTTACTTTCTGTCAATTATCAGGTTAATACCCATTATGTCTACCTTAACTGAAAAAAAAGACTAGATCGACCTAGAGACACTAGCGCGAATCGATTCTATTCCCTCTCATTGTGAGGCAAGAAATAATAAACCATCAGCTCTACGTATCCACTTATTATTTAGGTCCTGAAAAATGATTAAATTCAGGGATTCAAAGTTTCTATTTTGACTTCCGCTTAGAATAGCACTGTCAGTGACACTAATTAAGAAAAATTACTTTGAAAGACATAGAAAGGAAACAATAATAATAATAATAATAATAATAATAATAATAATAATAATAATAATAATAATAATAATAATAATAATAATAATAATAATAATAATAATAATAATAATAATAATAATAATAATAATAATAATAATAATAATAATAATAATAATAATAATAATAATAATAATAATAATAATAATAATAATAATAATGATAACACTGGCCAACAAAAAAAAATTTTTTTTTGCTGCCAAGGATATTTTATCGAATTTATGGTATATTGGCTCTAGTTCTTGAGATACAGGGTGTTCCAGATTTACTTTTATACAAATATCTTTTTTAATGCATATTTTACAGTAATATCGTTTTATTTCTTTTTAAGGGGCTTACCTTTATATATACTTTAGTAGTATACCATAGATTTGGGACCTTGTTATCTAACCACAAAACCGCAAAAGTGATAACAGGTCGAAGAACGGCGTCACTTCAAAGAGTTCCGCCGTCCGAGAAAAGGTCACGTGTTTCTATATTCTATATTCTATATTCTATATATTCTATATTCTATATTCTATATTCTATATATTCTATATTCTATAGGCTATATATTCTAGCTTCTAGCACGTGCCGACCTATATTGTAGAATACACCCGGTATTAGTACCTACCCCTAGGTTATTGGGTACGGAGTCGATTAGTGTGTATTAGAAGGTGCTAGAATGCTTCCTTCTATGAGTTATTACCCCACCCCCCTTTTCTAGCCTTTTCTAGCATGACATGTCCTACGTCATAGAACACGGCTAATAATGGTGTCTATCCCTAGGTTATAAGGTACGGGGAATCGATTGGTGTATATTAGAAGGTGCTAGGTTGGTTCCTTCTATGAGTTAGTATCCCCCCACCCCCTTTCTAACCCTTCTAGTACGATATATCGTATATGCCGGAATACATCCGATATTTGTATCGATTAATACATAATCGACACTGCTGAATCGATTCCTGTGGTTTATAATGGAATCGATTCACTCCTAACAGTATTAGATATTACCCTACCCCCCTTTCCTAACATTTTTTGTTTCTTGAGCTATGAAGCCGAGCTCGGTGTTGTCTAGTATGTTTTGAGGTATGCCGAGTCGATTGCCGCTATTGCCGAGCATGGCGTTTCAGCCGTTGCGTTTTTAGAACGCAGCAACATGCGTTTTTCGTAGATGGCGTACCCTTCGTCAAAAACCTATCATGACGGGTGTCAAACAGGGGTAGAATGTCTCAAAAATGAGATTCCCATAGTTACTTTCCCGAACGCCTGAGTCCCCAGCGGGGGTCATTTATTGGGTAAGAAATGACACCAAATGTCACATTTTAGCAAAAGAGGTGTTAGAGACATCGTATCTTCTTCAAACTTGGCAGGCCTTCTTTACGCCATGTTTAACATTGCTGCATCCAATGTTTCAAGCCGTTACGTCTAAGGGGGTGGGGTCCCCGCCCCCAAAAAACCTAAAAATGGACTTAGAAAGCTGAAATTTGGTGAGTGTATAGAAGAGAATAAATGAAATAGAATGGCTATGTTAAAATAATTGGCGAACCATATGGGGCCGGAGCCGGAGCTGATGGTTGCGGTGCCAGAATGGAATTCTGGCTCCAGCTACATATTAGAACAAATGAGGTGTCTACATCTATGTTTTCATAGGTGTAGAACTCATTTTTCGGGGATTCAGACCCAAAATGAGTTTGAGACCCCCTCTTGAAGGGGGGTCCCCCTGAAAAAAAACATAGATAGCTGAAGAAGACGAAGAAGATGTAGGAAAAGAAGAAGAAGGAAAAAAAGAAGGTCTCGCATGGCGGTTCAAATGCTTGATTGTATGTGTAGGTACCGGTACCGGTACCGGTGTGGAACCGGTGCGGTGCCGAATTAGTAAAAATGTACTTAACATCTTGATATTAGTGTACTTATATATGTTTTTAATAACATAGATCTCATTTTTGAGGTTCCCAAAACTCTCAAATGAGTCTGAGAACCCCTCTTCAGGGGTTTCTACTGAAAAAAAGAAGAAAAAGCGGTGAGGAAGATGCATTATGCTGAATCACGGTTTCAACTCTCTAAAAACGATCGCAGGGTTGGCAAGACCGAACGCGAGGTTGCCCCGCGCCCGCAGGCGCGCCCCGGCCCGGAAACGACGCGAGCGCCCGCAGGCGCAATATTACTGCGCGAACGCTAAATATATTTCGTAGTTGTAACGTTAATATACACTTTTTTTTAATAAAGTGTTTACACCACTTTGTATTTTCTTTTCAAGTAATTCGTTTTCTGTACTATGAAACAGTTATTTTATTTTATACTTAAACTTTCTTAATTTTTATTTATACAAAACCCTTGTTCACTGTTAAATTTTTGTAATAAAAACATATTTTTTCTACCTTAAAGCTATAACTCAATAAGGCAGTAGCGCAAATAGCCCCAGAGGGCCCCTCCCTTCACCCTGGCTATGCGCTATGTCTTTACTGCTTTATTGTCTTACTGTAGGGTTTTACTGTTTCAAGTCCTATCCGAAACACACATTCTGGTGGAAAAATAACTTCATTAAACTTTTGAATATATATATATATATATATATATATATATATATATATATATATATATATATATATATATATATATATATATATATATATATATATATATATATATATATATATATATATATATATATATATATATATAAATATATATAGAGGATATGAAAAGTCTTTTTACTTATGATGAAAAAATTTTATTAAACAATTAGTATATTAGTAAAATTTACAAAATGCGTTTACATGTATAAATAAAACTTTCACCTCCAACCGCAAACATCCTGATGGTCCCCACATGGAAATGTAACATATTCCCCAGATATCTCATTTCTTATAGTTGTTATTATATAAGTTATTAACCTCTTCTTTGAATGTTCATCAAGATCTTGATCGGTTAAAGCACGTATCTTGGAAGAAATTTTTAGATGGATAGGGAATGGTATCTTCATTTTAAATCGTTCCACATGGACTATAAATGTTTTAAACACATTGCTTGTTTCCATAATTTTCTCTATATGTCCATCCAATATAGGTATCATATTATTATACTTTAATGTTATATCGAAGTATGTAATCTCGTGCCCCTCTTTCTTAGCAGCTGATGCTCTTACTCTGTAACCATAGACATCATCAGATGCATATACAATGCGGATTTTTGATGGATCACGTGGAGTGTAAGGATGCCTAGTCGAAAAATCTGAATTATAGTTGACACATGTATACCAGGTTTTTAAAATAAACCAGCACCTTTGAATATATGTTATAAGTCCCATAGCTATACCTTTTTAAATGTATTACAAAACACAGCTATGGTTACGATGGTTGGTTCTCAACTGAATATCATATTCACAGGTTTGTAACTAACAACCTTTAAAAATACGTGACGTCATAACATGAATTTTCCTGAAAACTTTATCTTTTCAGCTTTATATACAATGTGAAATTTTATGAATCATTAACTTTTACAGTTCTGTATACATTTAACTCTGGATATATATATATATATATATATATATATATATATATATATATATATATATATATATATATAATATTTATATATATAAAATATATATATATATATATATATATATATATATATATATATAAGTTTAAAGGGTAGTAAAATCAAGTTATTTCATTTTAATGCATTTATTACATAATTAGAAACTATATAGTCATTTACATACAAATTTTTAGCATCAAATATATTTACAAATTCATTAAAACACATATTTTTTAAAAAACATATAATGAAATAAATACAATAAACTCCACATAAATTAGAGTATGATGGTTGAACAGGGTAAGACATAGTTTTTATATAATTTACATTATTATATTTAAAAAATGAAAGGATATATTGATTATTCAATATAAATTTTAAATCCAAAGAATCAATCAGATGAACAATGCCATTTTTATCCCTATAAACAGAAATCCAGTGTCCTCCTGTTGTAATGTGACGATGTGAAGTGTTGAACACGAAACCGGTATCCTTCTCTAGTTTTACAGATCCTACTTCGTTAATAGCGAAGACTCCTATAAATCGAGGTTCGTTTTTAAACACAGTTTTTATTTCTTCTTCATTCATCTTTAATAATTCAAAATAACGTTACGTACTCTGTCAATTTCAATGAGCTGAGGATGTTCCAGATAAACCAGGACAGTGATTGGTGATTGTAGACTTCCACTAAAGGAGAGACTTAACCCTAATGTGCCCTTTCTTAAAATGTTTAAATGATTAGCGTTACAAGCTGAAAGGTCAGCGGTGAGATCGTAAGCATATAAATTACTATTCTTAGCGTATTCTTCAAGATCTATCCCTGTCCCGCTGTCATTGCATGAAACAGTGTTAGCTATTAGATCGTAAAAAGGTCGTGAACATAGAGATTGCGATCCATTGTATAACATTTCATAGTCCCGACCGTAAGGTTGACCGTTTACATGTAGACTGATACCTCTAAGTCCAAAAGGGGTGAATTTATAGGCTGATTTTTTATAATTCCCTGAGTATGCTTCATGTTCAACAATACCTATTATTACTTTCTGAGGCAGATTACCATTCACAATGTTGGGGATATTGATACTCGATAATCCCTGTGTAAAGTTAAACAACTTTGTTTCCACTCGTTTGATAGGATACTTTGCTGTAGTATTCAAGAGAGATTTTTCGATTTCCAAATGTCTCTGGGGTAGTAATTTCACTTTTCTAACATAGAGATAGGCTTCTAACAACTTGTAAACAGGTTCAGGACATACAGCCGTTGCAGCAGGTTTACTTTTTATTTTAAGAGCGAATTTAGGATTTGAACGGGTTAATCGAATTCTAGTATCTACAGCTGGTAGAATAAGTCTTTCTTGAGAGAAGATGTCACCGTTTAAACGTCCGTAAAATTCATATGTGTTCCTTGTGGTTTTACCAGCTTTATCTATATGTGCAGCCTCGTCTTTGAAACTATAAAAACCGCAAGATTGGAGATGACTGTTTAGCATCATCGGAATAATTTAATAAATGTTCTATATAACTTCTATAAGGATAATTTGCAGCTGATGCACCTAATGAAGTTTCATTGAGATACACTTCAATCTGATTAAAACAGGTATACAGGAAATTGGATTCTGTGTATACTATGTGATCGTCAGATGATGGAAGGTCTGTACCATCGGGCTTCGTCAGTTTCGTCTTCAGATATAAAAACACGTTGGATGGATCTAAATACTGATCCGAAGTACCTGGTATATTGAACTCGAGAGGGACATCGGTGTTGGTAATTGAATGTATGGGGTTGATGCTGATGAAATTGGTTTCAGTTACACTAATCTGGGTGGGGTTCATTGAGAAGAGATCCAGTTCACTCTTGCAGCAGTCTGGACTAGAAGGATGGAGGAAATGCATCTTGTATGTGAGGGTGCTGACCGTATAATGAGCGGTTCGGTGGTTTAGCTTTTCTTATATTCGGTCACAGTATGATGATGATGTTTATGTAAAAGATGCCAGTTAGTAATTAAATAGCAAATACATCATTGCATTTTTTCTTTTGAGGTCTTTTAGTCTTAACCTTTTTCTTAACGCATATTTTCATACGTTTTTTACCTTGACCCGTCATTTTGCGTCTTATTTTTCGCTTTACATCATCCAACATCTCATCTGAAACATCTGTAATTCGCCTTTTTAGGGACTCGCGAGGGTTAGCTCCTGCTGCTATATCCTGTAACGTATGCATCCCTGTTCGTATAGCTTTTTTACCTATATATTCACCTCCTCTTCTAAATAGAGGCATTGCACTTCTCCATAATTTAGAGAAAAATCCACCCAGTCCATACCCTCTTTGTAATTTTGTTCCAACGAATACCCTATCGTTATACATTATTAACGGAGCTTTTATCAAACACTATCTTTACACTGTGAGAGTAAGTTAATGAATGAATAAATATAGCTAACTACATCACTTATATATAATCGTACACCTATCCTTATTTCTAGAAGGTTTTCTCTAACAGTATATATGGAAGATTTTCTACTCTGTTAAAAAAATAGTCCATCATGTTATAGTTAAAGTGTCTGTTTCTTTCTAATATGAACTTTACACAATAGTGTTCCGTCTGTGAATGGATACGGTCTACCTTCGACATCCTTTATATGCATTCGCACAGACCCTAAATGTGAACAACTGAGAGGTAAGTAATGAACATTAGGAAAAGATATAACCTTTCCTTTTTTAGGAAAATGAACCACCCTTAATAAGGGGGCTTTAGTATTCCCTACATACTGATGGTCAACTATATCTGTATAAACGTAAGCCATCCCTTGATCTTGTAACATCTCCGAAGGAATGCATATATAATTGAGAGATAAGTTTGAGTCATTAAGACTGTTGTTCAGAGTAGGGGAAGGTTCATTATTTCCACTATGTCTATTTAGAACAGTAGAATGTTCTACTACAGCTTCGTGTTCATGCACACATTTCCGAAACCAATCTGAACGTTTAAGGATAAACACTTCAGGGTCTCTCAAATTCATTCCTGTTGTCGATCTTAAAGTGATTAATACCCTGTCTTCCCCGGGATGGTTATTAATAATGTATATTAAATCTTTACATATCTTACTTACAGCAAACTGGGTGTTTAAATAACTGTGGATGTCATGGATTGAACGGTAATATCCTCGTTTTAACACAAATTTTTCATAGAAATATTCCGAACCTTTAATTGTCACACGTTTTAAATCGGATGTGTTTTTTATTTTTAATATAGATTTAACATAATCTGCAACTCTATACACCATTATCCAATGACGTGCCTGAGGGAGATTTTCAATATTTGCGTCTAATATCATTTCGCATAGTCCTACCTCATAGAGATCTCTGTTAAGTTGAATAGGGTTCATTAATTCGGTTGTAAAATCTGAGACTTTATTATCAGGATGTAGATCCAAAGATGCCGAAGATGGCAGAGTTAAATAGAAATGATCTACACTCTCCATGATTACGATGACTAATGATTAATGTTTCGTGATTTCACTAGCTTTTATATATGAATTAAACTTGTTAGGGTAGCCCACCCATTTCACCAGATACTGTTTATTTTTACCCCTACCTTTTGAACCTAATATTTTTTCTATTTTATACATATTACTCTCAGGATCGAATCGTATTTTCTGTATTTCTTGTTTATAAAATCCTCCTTTTATGGATTCTCCATCTAAATCTTTGAGATAATATAATTTCAACCCCTCATTAGGAAATTCTTTTATACTATCTACCTTAAAAACTTCTCTAGACCACCCTGCTTCATATCCTTTTCTAAACCTGTCATCAGCTCTAGACACTCTTACATATCATTCACGTTTATACGGGGTTTTTATCTTTTAATTTTTACCACCTCTTGGGTTTTGGTTGGAATCACGAGGTGTCTTATCAAGCCATTTCTAAAGGCGTTGTCCTTTATAGTCATGAAAAGATTATTGTAAATAGCCTAGGTCCGTCCGAGTATGTTCAAGCTATACTAAAAGTGTTGCATCTTCGAAAGTTTATGCTATCGTTCTTTCATCGTACGCTGACTTTTCTACCATAGCAGCTTTATTTTACGTACAAATATGTTAAAATAATACTATATCGTATTGCAGTAATAAATTTCTGAAACTCTCCCCTAGAAATTCGCTTACCCCTATCCGTGCAAATCAGTTTTGGATATCTATCATCATCCCTTATAATTTCTCTCACTGCAGCCGCCACTGTATCTGATTTTTTATCTTTTAAAGCTTTTAACCATAAGTATCTAGAGTATACGTCAATAGTAAAAAGTATATATTGAAACCCTTCATTATAAGAACTGTATTTAATCATTTCAGTTAAATCTAATTGCCAAACATTATCGACGTGATGGGCTATGGTTGTCCGGGTAGGGAATTTTCGACGGACAGGTTTATGTAAAGTAAAAGCTTCTTCACCCTCTAAATATTCTTTCAACTTTTTTTTTTCAATGTTTGGAAACTTTGCAGCGAATCTAGTGAACCCTGAGAAAAAAGAGTTGAAAGAATATTTAGAGGGTGAAGATGCTTTTACTTTACATAAACCTGTCCGTCGAAAATTCCCTACCCGGACAACCATAGCCCATCACCTCGATAATGTTTGGCAATTAGATTTAACTGAAATGATTAAATACAGTTCTTATAATGAAGAGTTTCAATATATACTTTTTACTATTGACGTATACTCTAGATACTTATGGTTAAAAGCTTTAAAAGATAAAAAATCAGATACAGTGGCGGCTGCAGTGAGAGAAATTATAAGGGATGATGATAGATATCCAAAACTGATTTGCACGGATAGGGGTAGCGAATTTCTAGGTAGAGAGTTTCAGGAAATTATTACTGAATACGATATAGTATATTTTAACATATTTTCTATAAATAAAGCTGCTATTGTAGAAAGAGTTCAGCGTACGATTAAAGAACGAATGCATAGATACTTTACTAAGATGAACACTTTTAAGTATATTGACATACTCGATGACCTAGCTTATTCTTACAATAGATCTTTTCATAGAACTATAAAGACAACTCCTTTAGAAATGCTGAAGACACCATCGGTGATCCAACAAAACCCAAGAGGTGTAAAAATTAAAGATAAATCCCGTATAAACGTGAATGAATATGTAAGAGTGTCTAGAGCTGATGACAGGTTTAGAAAAGGATATGAAGCGGGGTGGTCTAGAGAAGTTTTTAAGGTAGATAGTATAAAAGAATTTCCTAATGAAGGGTTGAAATTATATTATCTCAAAGATTTAGATGGAGAAGTCATAAAAGGAGGATTTTATAAACAAGAAATACAGAAAATACGATTCGATCCTGAGAGTAATATGTATAAAATAGAAAAAATATTAGGTTCAAAAGGTAGGGGTAAAAATAAACAGTATCTGGTGAAATGGGTGGGCTACCCTAACAAGTTTAATTCATATATAAAAGCTAGTGAAATCACGAAACATTAATCATTAGTCATCGTAATCATGGAGAGTGTAGATCATTTCTATTTAACTCTGCCATCTTCGGCATCTTTGGATCTACATCCTGATAATAAAGTTTCAGATTTTACAACCGAATTAATGAACCCTATTCAACTTAACAGAGATCTCTATGAGGTAGGACTATGCGAAATGATATTAGACGCAAATATTGAAAATCTCCCTCAGGCACGTCATTGGATAATGGTGTATAGAGTTGCAGATTATGTTAAATCTATATTAAAAATAAAAAACACATCCGATTTAAAACGTGTGACAATTAAAGGTTCGGAATATTTCTATGAAAAATTTGTGTTAAAACGAGGATATTACCGTTCAATCCATGACATCCACAGTTATTTAAACACCCAGTTTGCTGTAAGTAAGATATGTAAAGATTTAATATACATTATTAATAACCACCCCGGGGAAGACAGGGTATTAATCACTTTAAGATCGACAACAGGAATGAATTTGAGAGACCCTGAAGTGTTTATCCTTAAACGTTCAGATTGGTTTCGGAAATGTGTGCATGAACACGAAGCTGTAGTAGAACATTCTACTGTTCTAAATAGACATAGTGGAAATAATGAACCTTCCCCCACTCTGAACAACAGTCTTAATGACTCAAACTTATCTCTCAATTATATATGCATTCCTTCGGAGATGTTACAAGATCAAGGGATGGCTTACGTTTATACAGATATAGTTGACCATCAGTATGTAGGGAATACTAAAGCCCCCTTATTAAGGGTGGTTCATTTTCCTAAAAAAGGAAAGGTTATATCTTTTCCTAATGTTCATTACTTACCTCTCAGTTGTTCACATTTAGGGTCTGTGCGAATGCATATAAAGGATGTCGAAGGTAGACCGTATCCATTCACAGACGGAACACTATTGTGTAAAGTTCATATTAGAAAGAAACAGACACTTTAACTATAACATGATGGACTATTTTTTTAACAGAGTAGAAAATCTTCCATATATACTGTTAGAAAACCTTCTAGAAATAAGGATAGGTGTACGATTATATATAAGTGATGTAGTTAGTTATATTTATTCATTCATTAACTTACTCTCACAGTGTAAAGATAGTGTTTGATAAAAGCTCCGTTAATAATGTATAACGATAGGGTATTCGTTGGAACAAAATTACAAAGAGGGTATGGACTGGGTGGATTTTTCTCTAAATTATGGAGAAGTGCAATGCCTCTATTTAGAAGAGGAGGTGAATATATAGGTAAAAAAGCTATACGAACAGGGATGCATACGTTACAGGATATAGCAACAGGAGCTAACCCTCGCGAGTCCCTAAAAAGGCGAATTACAGATGTTTCAGATGAGATGTTGGATGATGTAAAGCGAAAAATAAGACGCAAAATGACGGGTCAAGGTAAAAAACGTATGAAAATATGCGTTAAGAAAAAGGTTAAGACTAAAAGACCTCAAAAGAAAAAATGCAATGATGTATTTGCTATTTAATTACTAACTGGCATCTTTTACATAAACATCATCATCATACTGTGACCGAATATAAGAAAAGCTAAACCACCGAACCGCTCATTATACGGTCAGCACCCTCACATACAAGATGCATTTCCTCCATCCTTCTAGTCCAGACTGCTGCAAGAGTGAACTGGATCTCTTCTCAATGAACCCCACCCAGATTAGTGTAACTGAAACCAATTTCATCAGCATCAACCCCATACATTCAATTACCAACACCGATGTCCCTCTCGAGTTCAATATACCAGGTACTTCGGATCAGTATTTAGATCCATCCAACGTGTTTTTATATCTGAAGACGAAACTGACGAAGCCCGATGGTACAGACCTTCCATCATCTGACGATCACATAGTATACACAGAATCCAATTTCCTGTATACCTGTTTTAATCAGATTGAAGTGTATCTCAATGAAACTTCATTAGGTGCATCAGCTGCAAATTATCCTTATAGAAGTTATATAGAACATTTATTAAATTATTCCGACGATGCTAAACAGTCTCATCTCCAGTCTTGCGGTTTTTATAGTTTCAAAGACGAGGCTGCACATATAGATAAAGCTGGTAAAACCACAAGGAACACATATGAATTTTACGGACGTTTAAACGGTGACATCTTCTCTCAAGAAAGACTTATTCTACCAGCTGTAGATACTAGAATTCGATTAACCCTTTCAAATCCTAAATTCGCTCTTAAAATAAAAAGTAAACCTCCTGTAACGGCTGTATGTCCTGAACCTGTTTATAAGTTGTTAGAAGCCTATCTCTATGTTAGAAAAGTGAAATTACTACCCCAGAGACATTTGGAAATCGAAAAATCTCTCTTGAATACTACAGCAAAGTATCCTATCAAACGAGTGGAAACAAAGTTGTTTAACTTTACACAGGGATTATCGAGTATCAATATCCCCAACATTGTGAATGGTAATCTGCCTCAGAAAGTAATAATAGGTATTGTTGAACATGAAGCATACTCAGGGAATTATAAAAAATCAGCCTATAAATTCACCCCTTTTGGACTTAGAGGTATCAGTCTACATGTAAACGGTCAACCTTACGGTCGGGACT
>JABUQX010030394.1:0-7500 GCA_015478945.1 Trachelipus rathkii
AAAATGAAAGATAAGAGTATTTAAGAAACAAAGAATACAGAGAGAGATGAAAATGGTAAAGTTTTTTAAAAACTATAGTAGCAAAGAATTGATTTAGAAAATGAAAATAATATGGAGAGAAGTGAAAGAAACCGTATAATAAAGGGAAACATAAAAAAAAGGATTAGTAGAGAAAGAAGACAAACCGAAAGACAACTGTAAACACTAACGCTGAAGACAGTAAAAGGAGATTTTTTTATTCTTATATAATATACGCAAAAGACATGTCACAAGCATGTTTTGCACCGAAGTACGTAGAACTGTATCAGGAGACTTCAAATATCTAATATCTCATCAATAAATCGTAATTGAATAATAATAATAATAATAATAATAATAATAATAATAATAATAATAATAATAATAATAATAATAATAATAATAATAATAATAATAATAATAATAATAATAATAATGTAAGAATTTAGTATTATTCTTCTCTCAAAAGGGGAATAATTGAACCAATTTTTTTAATTTAATTTTCTAATATTTTTAATTAGCATTAAAATCATTATCTAAATGATCTTTATTATTAAGCTATTTTGAGCAAAAACATTTATTTGGTTGCTTGTAATACTTTTATAATATTTATTCTCCATTTCAATTATAAATTCAATTATTTAAATATATTTTTTAAGTTACCTCAATTTATATTTTGTATTTATAATTATTTTTATTTTAATTCGTTTTGCTCTTCAAGGATCTTGATACCACTTGGGCAACTCTTGAATTTGAATTTGATACTCATCCAAGAACTGAAGTAAGACTCTTGAGATCTTCGGAGGAAATGATAGAAACTCTTGAAGAAAATCAAGTTAGTATGATCGTACTTTAAACATAATTATTATTGATATGCATATATTATTTTTGATTAATTTATTATACAAACACACACACACACACACACACACACACACACACACACACACACACACACACACACACCGCCTGACTTGCTTTTTTATATTTTTAACTAGTAAGTATTAAGTAAAATTTTCTTTTAACGTTCTTGGTTTTAAAACTTGTTTGCCCAAGTCATTGTAAAAGTTGAATTGGAGTCTGGTATAATTTTAATCAATTACTTTACACAATATAATCTTCTCTCTCTCTCTCTCTCTCTCTCTCTCTCTCTCTCTCTCTCTCTCTCTCTCTCTCTCTCTCTCTCTCTCTCTCTCTCTCTCTCTCTCTCTCTCTCTCTCTCTCTCTCTCTCTCTCTCTCTCTCTCTCTCTCTTTGTAAATATTTGCTCACATCGTATCAAATAAATTTTTATGAAAGTTTATTTAAGTTTTTCATTTGCCTAATAACTATTGACGAAGCAAAATAACGTAATATGCAAGGAGGAAATGACAACATTGTGTATCGTTTATCCTGCTTCCCAGGTTCAGCTTCAAAATCTTTTGACCTCCAAATACATTGAACATTTCCTGGAAGCTGTATCTAAATGGCAAAAGATGCTCTCACTGGCCGATCAAATAATTAATATATGGTAGGTGATATATATATATATATATAAGAAAGAGCAGCAGCAGTATATATATATATATATATATATAGTATATATATGGTATATATATATATATATATATATATATATATACATTACTATATTATTAATATATATATGCTATTAAGTTGCTATATATATATATATATTATATTATTAAGATATTATATATATATATATATATATATATATATATATATATATATATATATATATATATATATATATTTTTTTATATATATATATAAATATTATTTTATATATATATATATATATATATATATATATATATATATATAATATATATATATATATATATTATATATATATATATATATATATATATATATATATATATATATATATATAATCCGTTTATTTGGTTATCATATAATCGAATACATAAGTTAGAATTTAATAACCTTTGGATTAGAGAATAACCTTTTCACAGTTATTTGTGAATTTCAGCTTTTTCTTTCATTTTTATATTTTTAATTCGTAAGATCGTCAGTCTGCAAAATTTCCTATACAAAACTTATTTTATTTAAAACTGATATTATTTTTTATTAAATTAAAATTTTTTGTAAGAGAATATAGTTTATTTTAATAATTTGATTATTTAATTCGGCTTCCTTGGATATTGTCTAATAAGGATAACGAGATAATTGTTAATTATGAGATGTACTGATTAGTTTGTAACATTAATTAATTTACTTGATTATGATATTGTTATTCTTTCTTAATACAAAAGGTTTGAAGTACAGAGAACATGGAGTTACTTGGAATCCATCTTTATTGGATCCGATGACATCCGACAACAACTTCCTGAAGATTCGAAAAGATTTGATGAAATTGATGAAAATTTTAAGGTAATGCGTAGGAATGAATTATGGTCTCTATTCTTCTAATTTCCCTTTAGTCTTCTTGCAGGAATTTAAGAGATTAGTGGACTGCCATTAAATAAAGTGAATAACAGTAACCCTATCAATGTATCACTTCTATCAATAACAAATATTGTATGTTTTAAGTTTCGGCTTTTAGTAATTAAATTCACACTACAGAATCTTCCCTAAATCAGACCGTTAAAAAGTTCCTCTCCCGATCATTTAATAAATAATTATATATTTCATTTCATTTAAGAATCGACGCAAGAGTTGAGATGTGGGAAAGGAATGTCAACATAAGATCCTACTTCCTTAATGTCCACAAATTCCCAAAATCTCAAAAATGATTGAGGAATTCTTAATGTCCACTAATTCCCCAACTGAAAATTTTTAGGAATTTCCTTATATTCATTCGATTTGCTTCAAACAAAAAGCAAAGTTCGGCGTTAAACAACTCTAAAACTTCAATTTCGAGTGTTTTTATTTGTCCCTATTCGTTTGTTTGTTTGTTTGTTTTTTATATTGGTATTTAAAAGAAAAATGCGCGAACTCATTTCGCATAACAGTAATGGAAATCTTTGTCGAAATAATCCTATGTGTATTTTTAAACTATAGTAGAAATATTGAATTTATTTTCAAAAAATCTCTGCCATGAAATTAAAAAAAATTCTTTTGAAAAAGAAATTACTAATATTAAAACTAAAATTCTCAAAGTTTTATAATATATGAAAACTTGCAATTTTTACCAATATAAAATTTTCTGGGCAAATGGGGTTAGGTAAGATACACCTTTTTTACTTACATATTTCTTTTGTATACTCAGCCATTTTTCAGTTTCTTTTAGCTTTTCTCCCTTGAACAGCGACAAAAACTGTAGGGTATGTCAAAAAGAATTATCTAAATAAAAAATGCAACTTGCCAAATCCTGCATGCCCTAAAAATTGATCATATGTGAGAAAAAATCAGCATTTTTTTTTAAAAAAAAAAAAAAAAAAAAGAAAGAAAAGAAAAATAAAAAAAGAAAAAGACAAATTCTGCACATTATCCTCCCACGGATGCACTCTTCCAGTTTTCTATATAACTATTTATATAGAGGAGCTTTTCATGATAATTGGTGCATATAATTAACAATGAGGCTAAATACATTACATTTATAAGATCTACATCATTATTATATAACAATAAAAAAAATATCATAATAATTAACTACACACAATAATTGCATGAAATCAGAAATAAATAAATATTCCAATATTTATCATTTAAATCAGTTAATTTCATACTATGTTCCTTTCCATGTTTTCAGGACCTTCAAAATAGTGTCTCCGAAGTCCGACTAGTTTTAAAAGTAACAAATCGAGAAGGTCTTTTCCCACGTCTAGACAACTTGCAACAGGAATTGACGGTTTGTGAGAAGACTTTGGCCGAATATTTAGAAACGAAACGTCTCGCATTTCCAAGGTTTTATTTCGTGTCCACGGCCGATTTGTTGGATATTTTGTCTAACGGAAATCAACCTCCTAAAATAACTAAGTAATTATATTAATTTATTTATTTATGCATTATTATTATTATTATTATTATTATTATTATTATTATTATTATTATTATTATTATTATTATTATTATTATTATTATTATTATTATTATTATTATTATTATTATTATTATTATTATTATTATTATTATTATTATTATCATTATTATTATTATTATTATTATTATTATTATTATTATTATTATTATTATTATTATTATTATTATTATTATTATTATTATTATTATTATTATTGGTGGTAGTTGTAGTTGGAACAGGTGTATGGGTAGTAAAAATAGGAGTTAGTGTTGGAGTAGTAGTAATAGGAAGAGGTATTTGGGTAGTAGTAGTAGTAGTAGTAGTAGTAGTAGTAGTAGTAGTAGTAGTAGTGAGGAGGAGGAGGAGGAGGAGGAGGAGGAGGAGGAGATGAGTGGTGAGCAATATTATATGCTTATGAATTCAGTCTAAAATTAAAGGTATTCTAAAAATTCTCTATCATGTTTGGAGTATGAGTACAAATTTTATCATATTTTAATTCTAAATTATTTCTTACAGGCGCTTGACAAAACTGTTTGACAGCATTGCCCGAATAGAATTTAAAGAAAAAAATATGGACATCGCATCAACTGCCATCGGGATGCATGCGAAAGACGGTGAATATATTACATTTTCAGAAGAAACATCTTGCCAGGGACCTGTAAGTTTATGATATAAGCTTTTTTTTTTTTAATAAAAATTATCTTATAAGTCTTCATTTTTATATGAATTAATGTTGAAATTAAAACACGTTGGCTGCCGTAATACAATAAAAAAGATTTTTACCACCAGTGTCAACATTTCAAATCATACACAAAAATACGGTGAAAATGACCACCGGGTTTGCATGTGGTACCAGTGGTGAGACAAGTGGTGTACCACCGGTGGTACACGTGGCAGCCAATATTGAAAATGTATATAAAAGAATTTTTGAATATTTATGTTTATCTTTACACCAATCATTTGCAATTAATAAATAATTTCATATTCATAAATTAAACAATAGGAGTACTTTATTTTTATTATTGTAGAGGTTTTTTACAATATTTAAAGTTTAATTTTACATAAATGTCTCTGAAGAAGAACCTAAAATTGCTAAACTTTGCATATGACTTCTCGAGTAAAATGCATGAAAGATGAAATAACATTTAATATTTACTTTTCAAGCTCTAATAAATAATTTCAAGTTACAATATTTAAATCAGATTTTTTTTTTCCCATTATTATCTTTGTTTCTCGAAGGTTGAAATTTGGCTTCAACGTATTTTGCTCCAAATGAAAAGGACAATTAGATTAAAAATGACTGATGCCGTTGTTGCTTATGAAGAAAAGCCACGTGACAAATGGGTCTGCGAATATCCTGCTCAGGTTTTTGAATCTTTTTTTTCTTGTTTTTGAGTTTTGAGAATTAGGACGATTGATAAATTATGCACAAAGATCAATAAGGAGCCTCAATTCTTCATTCAACTTATAAATTTAATCACTATAATGAAATAATCCATCAATAGTGAATGGTTTTCTTTGTCTTTTCTCAATAGGTAGCATTAACTGGTACACAAATTTGGTGGACTGTAGAGGTCAATGCAGCTTTTTCCCAGCTTGAAGAAGGCTACGAAAATGCTCTTAGAGACTATTACAAAAAACAAGTTCACCAACTTAATTTTCTTATTTCTCTTTTGATCGGAGAATTGACCAAGCAACAGAGGCAAAAGATTATGACTATTTGCACCATTGATGTTCATGCAAGAGATGTTGTCTCGAAACTTATAAGTCAGAAAGTGGACTCTGCATCCGCCTTTGCTTGGCAGTCACAACTTAGACACAGGTGATATATATATAGCATAGTATATATATATATATATATATATATATATATATATAAGAAGAAGGTTATATATATATATATATATATATATATATATATATATATGATATGGTTATATATATATATATATATATATATATATATATATATTACCTCTTCGGTCAAAAATAACGCTTAAATAGGAATATAGAGTACAAAATGTGAAGCTAAAATAAAGCAAAAGCATACAAATATCATTTAAAATCAGTCTAAGTCTTCATAATATCGTTTCCTCTTTCCGTCGATGGATCTTTTGGCACTTCTCTACACTGTAAAAAAATACCGTAAAAAATACATTTATTTACCGTTAATATTTTACATCCTCGGCGTAAAATGACAATTTAACGGTTCGAACCGTTTTAAGCTATCTTTTGTTTTTATCTCTCAAACGCGCATGCGCACATCCCTCTACGTCTTGCTCAAATAATAAAAGTCGCCATTTTGGTTAACATTTTGATTGAGTGGTTTTACCGAATTTGTTTTTATAGCAAATCTGAATAAAAAAAAAAGATGTACGAGTGTATATTCAACCACAAAAATCTTAAATAGTTGCGTGAAACACTGTGAAGAGCATTTTAATACCACAAATATTAAATTTCATTGTGTTAAGGAATTATGTAATAGAGTTTACCGTTTGTGTTACTTATCGCCGTACTTCATACAGCAATGGACAGTAAGACAGCAGATTGGTCCTTTATTTGGGGAAGATCATATAGTTTTGTTAACTGACAACTCTATATTTTTATTTTAATAAGACAAGAAAATAAAATTGAACTTCAATAATATATATATTATTGAAAATAATTTTCCCTTCCAGTATATATAAAATTATTATATTTTCATATATATATATATATATATATATATATATATATATATATATATATATATATATATATATATATATATATATATATATATATATATATATATATATATATATATATATATATATATATATAAAACTACCTTTTAACGTGCTTTATCCCCTATTAAAAGGGTAACACGGGGGGACCACAGGAAATTGAACTTTTAGGCCGGCTATCCCAAACCAGCGCCACCAACATGTTTGCAGTCAAGTTTTAGGACAAATTACTTAACGCCCACACGGAAAGGGAGCGTCGGATCAAAAAAAAAATTTCCCAGGTAGCATCTATGATACATAAATAGATGTTCTAGGGGCGAAATGAATTTTTTTTTACATGTTCTAGGGGCGAAATTAGGTTAGGTTAGGTTAAGTTAAGTTAGGTTAGGTTAGGTTAAGTTAGGTTAGATCAGGTAAAAAAATTTCATTTCGCACCTAAAACATCTATTTATGTATCATAGAGGCTACCTGGGAAAAATTTTTTTTGATCCGAGCTCCCCGTTCCGTGTGGGGCGTTAAGTAACTTTACCCAAGTTTTACCCTTATCCCCAGGTAAATAAACCCAACTGCTACGCAGAGGATTTGAACCAGTGTCCTTTCGTATGAGAGCAGTCGGCGACTCAGCCTCTGCACCACGAGAGGCGCATATATATATATTACATATTATGCATTGAGCAGCAGCATATACAGATATATATATATATATATTAATATATATAAGTTATATATATATATATATATTATATTATTATGTTATTATAAAGTTTTT
>JABUQX010030394.1:10000-20000 GCA_015478945.1 Trachelipus rathkii
GGGTAGCATTACGGAGAGTGCCACACAACGACACGACATCTGCAGATCCAACTGGCGAAGGTACACGGCACCAGGGTGAGTGACAATACAGTGCGTCGTGACGCCTGCGGAAACACAATTACCGGCCCCGGAGGCCTGCCAAAGGGTCCACCGCACACCACGGCACATCGAAGGGCGCTGACTGGCATTTGCCCGAGAACACATCCATTGACGGTCGACGATTGGCAAAGGTGCTCTTTACGGATGAGTCGAAAGTGCCTCTGTACGCCTTGGACACGTGCTAGAGACGACCGACGACCGACGGAGAGGTTCGCCCAATACAATATGCTGCAGGTGACGCAGTTTGGAAGTGGGTCGGTTATGGTCTGGGAGGCATCTCTTTATCGGGACCTACGGAGTTACACATCTTCGAGGGAGGCACTCTTGCAGCCGTAAGGTACATCACAGACATCCTCGAACCATATGTCGTGCCATATGCCCCCTTCATCGGTGACTCTTTCATCCTATTGCATAACATTTCAAGACCACACAAGGCCCAATTTATGAACGACTACCTTAGGACGGTTCAAATTTCATCGTTGGAGTGGCCAGCACGTAGTTCAGACCTCAACATAATCGAACATTTGTGGGATATCCTGAAACTTCGGATCCGACAGTTGCAACCAACTCCATGGACACTTCCGGACCTACGACAGTTACTGCACGACCTATGGGATCTAATCACTGTCCAGGATATTCGCCCACTCAATGAGAGCATGACAGGACGGTCTCAGGCAGTCAGTGTGTGTCAAACACGGTATTGAGACACTCAACACCCTTCGCGGCCGTCGCCGTACGTACCAACATTGTGTTTTTGCTGCGCCGAACCGTTGAACCCCTACTGCGAGACCCTTTGGCTGCACCTTGTCTTCACACTGTATCAACCTATGATTCTGGGGAGTAATTCACAATGTTATTGTCATAGTCCAATAAAGTGTCTTTGCGTTCTTCAACCTTTTCTACCCTTCCTTTGCCACGTACCTTGTGGTGCGTTAATTTTGACGAGTAGTATATATATATATATATATATATATATATATATATATATATATATATATATATATATATATATATATATATATATATATATATATATATATGTGTGTGTGTGTGTGTGTGTGTGTATGTGTATGTGTGTATGTATCTCTATGGGATTAATTTAGTGAACTGGCAACCAACCCAGGAGTAAATAAATTCAGAGCCAAAACACAAGAATAAATAATCAATCTATTTGAAAACAGGAAATCCTAAAACTGGTACAAAATTATAGGGTCTTAACTCCCACACATACACAATACAAACTATTCGGTATTATAAAGAAAATACAAAAATCTTATACCTAGGATCCTCCCCTCTAACTCACAAGGCCATCCACACCCATAACTACAAAATCTCATTCCACAATAACTAATATCTAATGAATCATGCCCTATTATTTGAAATTTTCCACAATCCAAACAGTCCACTGAGCAAAAACAACCCATAAACGCCTCAAGGAAATGAAAATAAGAACATTTCAACAAACCATATTCCTAGTTGAAAGTCAATAACATTACCACAACCAAAAGATATTCTCTGATCACATTCAAATATAGTATATATAGTATATATATATATAAGGTTATTGTTGGTTATATATATATATATATATATATATATATATATATATATATATTATATATATATATATATATATATATATATATATATATAAAATTTTCTTGACATCTACAATCATGCCTTGTTCTCATTTTAACTACCCATATATATATTAGATAGTATATGTATATATATATATATGTTACATATATAGCATATATATATATATATATTATATATATATATATATATATATATATATATATTATATATATATTATATATATAGCATATTTATATATATATATTATGTTATATATTATATATATATTATATATATATATATATATATATATATATATATATATATTATATATATATATATATAATATATATATATATATATATATATATATATATATATATCCCTCCTTTCGCAACATCAAAAGTATTCGAAAAACTTATTCTCATAAAAGTCAAAAACACCTTAGACTTACCCAATACCAACATCTAGCAATATCTGAAACCAAATCACTCAGCAAGTATTAAAATTTTGAACATGTCTTAACACGCCTATTGGCACGATTTCCTCACCTCCTTACACTTCTGGTCACAATAAGCATTATCAAAGCTCTCGACACCTTACCCAAACACATTCTAATAGACAAGATACCCAAATTCCAGCTAATGATAAAATATCATTGCCAATTTCCTGTACAATCTACCGATTACAAAATGGTCTACCTCATAGAACATTTTCCTTTCTTTCATTATTAACCTTATTCTTGCACGATATACTCACCTCTACGATCCCCACAGTTAAAATTAGCAGCTATGCACATGACCTAACCATCTACTCTCAAGCTCTAACTACACTCTCCGCCATACTCAACAACTAATTTTGGATCTCCCAACTCGAGAGCAGAATGTGCCTCCACAAAAATTCTCAATAACCCTCCTTACACCAGACAGGCGAGAACATAACAGCCACCCTAAAGTAACACTCTTCAACAGCAGACTCCAACTTATAAAACTTCAACAAATAGAAATCATATATTGCACACACAACTTCCACCCCTTCACATAAACAATCTTACCTTCAAAGAAACTAAAAGATTAGTGCCCTAGAAACACTCACAGACACCTAATTCGGTTAACAGAAAAAAACTTACAGATGTCTATAAACAATACTATACGCCCTAATAAATTATACCTGTTCAGAATATCCCAATCCAATTACAATAACACAGATATAATGCATAGCAAACATTAAGAGTAATCACAGGCGGCCTTCCTACTTTACAAATAACTCACCTTCAATCAGAGACAAAATTGCTTCCTCAAAGTCCATCATGACGTGACAGGTACCCAGTTCTATAATAGAACCATGCCACCTGATCACCCATTACATCTTTCCTTACCCAAAATTCCAACCCCCAGAGCAAAATAAAATGCATCATCCTCATACAACTCACTATTCTTTACCTTACTCGGCACTCGACACTATCTTAATAAAACAGAAACACAAATAACCCACACACCCACACCTTCTTAACCCTAGCGCACATAAAAAAAATCTTTCTAGTGTAACCACCGGAAATCTCGCCACTGGAACAAGCAAAAGTATTCCACTCCAGACTCCGCTTAGTACACTCATCCTTTGCTCCAAGATTACAAAAATAAATTTGGCAAAGAACCAAACCAGTTTTGACCCGAATGCTCATTATCCTCCCACGAGACTGTAGAATACATTATAGATTGTTTGGTCCCTCACTCGGGGATCTTTGGTAACTCGAGGCGTTCCTACGGCAACTAAATTCCCTTAGGAGAGTTGCGAAGTGTCAAAGAGTAAGATCAAGTAAGTAATTATATATTGTCTGTTGCAGATGGGACGATCACGAGCAAGACTGCTTCGTGAATATTTGTGATGCTCAGTTTAGGTATGATCACGAATACTTGGGAAACACTCCACGATTGGTAATTACTCCTCTGACCGACCGTTGCTACATTACGCTGACTCAGGTGAGCTTGCTTACTTTTAAGGTTTCTTGTTCTATTATAAAATTTGAATGAAGAACTTCTTACATTGTCAGATTTCATAAATAATATTCTTTGAATTAATTTTAATGAAATGTTCAAAATATTGCTAGTTATGATTAAATTTTGATCACTTTTCAAATGTCATCATTCAACATGTAAATTTTTTTTTCTTTTTCTCTCAAATCATACATGTTTTGCAATGCTGTTTCATAAATTCTTCTTTTGTTTTATGTGATCTCCAATAAAAACCTTTTCTTCGTCCTTAGAGTTTACATTTGGGAATGGGAGGTGCGCCTTCAGGACCTGCAGGAACGGGAAAGACAGAGACAACGAAAGACCTTGGAAGGGCTCTTGGGGTGATGGTCTACGTATTTAACTGTTCGGAACAAATGGATTATAAAGTAAATGAATAACTAAATATTTTTCATCAAATATGAACAATCGCAAATGTAAATTTAAATTGGGATCTCAGTCCAGAACTTCAGTGTTGTGCAAATTATGTAAAATATTTTCAATATTCAAAAATCTAACCTCGGCCAAGAAATGCTTTATATTATCCCGCTACTTAATTATTTAAAAATACACTACTGAATAAAAAAAAAATACTATAACAAAAATATTCTAACGCTTTCTTTTTTCATCTTTTGAGTAAAGACATCAAAATAATCATAATCTCTTTATATTTGATAAACTCAGTTTAAATGAACAGGATCTTATTAAAATATATACTGATTTTGATGTAATGTGCATCATATCTATATTATTCAAAGAAGCAAGCTCCTTATAGTTAGTGTAAACACTTACCTTATTTCTAGTCCTAAAAAGAACTTGAAATAAAAATTTCTTCCTTTTTGATTTTGAAATTTTGAATAGTCTTGTGGCTTGGCAACATCTGCAAAGGTTAGCTCAAACCGGTTCTTGGGGATGTTTTGATGAATTCAACAAATTTCGATTAAATTTACTTTCTGTCGTTACGAAGTGCAGTTAAAGTGTTCAGGTGTGTCTCCCCTTTCCAGCATTTCTAATATTGTTCTGTTATTATTAATTTAATCTCAATTGCATTATTAAAGTAATCTTTCTAAATTATAATAATAATTCAAATTCAATTTAAAATATTTTACTTTCACAGTTATATTACACAATTCTTGTATCAATGAAAAAAGCGAACAATATAAAAGAAAATACATTGACGGGAAATGGGCTTCTGAGGGGACATTTTCATCTCATTAAATTTAATATTGCAGTAAAGAAACTCATTAATTAAATCGGTTTATATAATTTGAAATAATATTAACCCTAATAACAGAGTTAATAATAATAATAATAATAATAATAATAATAATAATAATAATAATAATAATAATAATAATAATAATAATAATAATAATAATAATAATAATAATAATAATAATAATAATAATAATAATAACAATAATAATAATAATAATAATAATAATAATAATAATAATAATAATAATAATAATAATAATAATAATAATAATAATAATAATAATAATAATAATGATAACAATAATAATAATAATATCCATGTGTATGTATACTTTTATTATACTATTATTATTATTATTATCTGTATTGTTGTGTGTGTGTGTGTGTGTGTGTGTATTATTAATGTGTGTGTGTGTGCGTGCTTGCCTGCGTGCGTATTATTATTAAGTACCATAGGACAAAACAGAGAGAAGTTTGACTTTATGGAAATAGTAAACTTGTTCCAACTATTGGAATTTTCTCTGTGAACCCTGGCTATGCAGGACGAAACGAGTTACGCCGAAAATCTAAATCTTATTCAGGTTGTCAAATGTTTTGCTTTTTGCTACTAAATATTTTTTTTTTTTTTTTTTTTGTAAGAATTGTTTGTAAATTTAGTAATATTATCATGATTAATTTTAGATCTCTTAAATGATTAATTTTACCACATTTTAGGCATATCTCTAAAAAATAATTGTAATGATTAGATTGGAATTGAAATTTATTTTTACTTTTATCAGTAAAATTATATTTTTATAAATTAGATGAAATAATTCTTGAAAATTGTCAGACCCTGTGCCATGGTGGTGCCAGACTTGGAACTTATTTGTGAAATCTTGCTGGTAGCAGAAGGTTTTTAGAGCTAAAGAGGAACATTACAGCAGAAAATTTATCATATACCAGCTTTACCCAAAGAACTTTTATCAAAGCAAGATCATTATGATTGGGGTCTGAGAGCCATTAACAATTTGGTGAATTGTTTTGATTTCAAAGTAAGTTCTGATTATAAAAAGCTCAAACTGTAGCCCTATACCAACTTTTTATGAACTAGTTATTAGTTATTGGTATCAAAAGAGCTAAGGATTAAACTTAGATTTTGTTTTTACTAAAATATATAAATATATATATATATATATATTTATATATATAAATAAAAATAAAAAAGTATATAAATATATATATATATATATATATATATTCTCCTCTTTATACATATATCTACTTCTTTTTCTTTATAAATATATATATATATATATTTTAAATGTTTCATTTATTTTATTTATTATGAGGATTGAATTTTAATGAGCATAAAAAAATTAATATTTAACATTTAATTTATCAAATTTAGAGAGATGATCCAAGTCGTCCAGAAGACCAAGTTCTAATGAGAGCTTTGAGAGATTACAACGTCCCTAAAATAGTGTCTGACGATATCCCCATTTTCATGGGACTTATTGGGGATCTCTTCCCTGCTCTCGACGTCCCAAGAAAGAAGGACAGCGACTTCGAAAAATCGGTTAAAGAGGCTGCTTGCGATCTCAAACTTCAACCGGAAGACAGTTTCATTCTGAAAGTTAGAAAATAATTTATTTCTAAACAAAATTTGATTTACACCTTTAAAATTCAACTTTGGTGTCTTTTTTTTATTCTACTATTTATAATCTAAAATTAACATTTACATGCAATTTAAATCCCTTAATAATTATAATAATTATTATAATAGTTAACATTTACATGTAATTTAAATGTCTTAATAATTAGGCTGATCTAATAATGATCAACCTAATTATTATAAAATTCTAATAATGATTATCTTTCAGAAAGGAGCTCAGTTCATATGCTCGTATAATATATATATATATATATATATATATATATATATATATATATATATATATATACTATATTATATATATATATATATATATATATATATATATATATATATATATAAATATATATATATATATATATATATAACATATATATATATATATATATCTATATATATATATATATATATATATATATATATATATATATATATATATATATACATACATATATATATATATGAAATATATATATAATATATATATATATATATATATATATATATATATATATATATATATATATATAATATATATATATATATATATATATATATATATATATATATATACTTCTTTATATATATATATATATATACATATATATATATATATATATATATATCTAATATATATATATATATATATATATATATATATATATATATATACTATCTTATATATAATATGTAATATGTAATGTGTATATGTATCAATAATGTATGTAATAATATATATGTAATAAATATGTATGTATGTATGTATGTATGTGTAGGATATGTATGTATGTATGTGTGCATATTTTGTATACATCAAATCATCTTGTTAGAAGGATACATGCCTGTCAGCTCTACTCCTCCAGAATCTTCTCCAAAGATTTCTATCTTCAAATGTTTGTTCCTCCTCCACTTCCTCTACCGTCTTGCCTCTACGTTGTACAGCCTCTGCCACCGAATCCATCCATCTCTTCCTCGGTCTTCCTGCTGGTCTCCTACCTTCTGGTCTCCAATCCATCATCTCTCTCAATCTCTCCCCTTCCCTCATTCTTTTCACATGTCCAAACCATCTTAACTGGTTTCTCTCCACGCATTCCAAAACAGGTTCCACTCCCAGTTCTCTTTTCGCCAGCTCGCTCCTCATTCTGTCTCTCAACGATACTCCTCTATTCTGCTTCTATTCTGCTTTTTTTTGTATCGTATTCATTGTTCAGCATTCAGATCCATACAACAATATCGGTCTCAGAATTGTTTTATATATTAATATTTTAACCTCTGTTGGTCTTTCTCCTTTAGCAACGGGTATAACAATTCTCCCTTTCAACTCGTCATCTTGTCTTCCTTGATCATCAAATACCACGCCCAAATACTTAAATCTATTCACTTGCTTAAGCCTTATATCTTCTATGTTCACTACTATCTCTTTCCTCTCTCTTGCAATCACCATTATTTCCGTTTTCTCTCTGTTTATTCTCATGCCCATTGACTTCAGTACCTCATTCCATCTATTCACAGCTTCTTGCAGGTCTTGAGCTCCTGATGTTATCACTGCCGCATCATCCGCATAAACCAAAGTGTGTTCCCTATTCTCCCTTATGCATATCCTTTTAAGGCAGCTGTCCAGGTAAAGTGCAAAGAGCAATGGTGACAGTACACTTCCCTGTCTAACCCCCGTTTTCACTTCAAACCACTTCTCTCTTCCTGTTCCTCTAACCGTATTTATTGGATTTTCATACATACTTTTAATGACTGCAATCAGACTTTCTGGTATGGCATACATCGGATCTTCTAACCTCTCCACAGTCTCTCCCTATTTATTCTATCGAATGCTTTTTCCAAGTCTATGAATGCAGTACACGCCTTCTCATTCCAGTAGGAAAGTTGTGAATGGCAGGAAGGTGGCTGGTGCAATTAAATCGTTGGTGAATGTAAAGGGACTAAGACTTGAGTGCGCTAGAGTCTTACATGAGGGTATGTTGTTACCTGTGTTATTGTATAGTAGTGAGACCATGGTCTGGAATAAGAAGTATAGATCTAAAGTTCAATGTGTTCAGATGGACAATCTTAGGGGCGGGCTAGGTGTGAGAAGAATTGATAAAATGAGGAATGAATGTATTAGAGAGTTGTGTGGTGTGTAGAAAGGGGTAAATGAAAAAATAAATGAAAGTATGCTTTGTTGGTTTGGTCATGTGGAAAGGATGGAAGATAGTCGGTTGGTTAAGCGGATGTATAGTGGCGAGTGTGTTGGGAACCGACCGGCTGGGAGACCGAAGAAAAAGTGGATTGAGTCAGTAAACGAATGTTTGAAGGAGAGAAATGTGAGTTTGGTAGAGGCGAGAAGAAAGGTGTATAACAGGAGTGAATGGCGAAGTTTTGTGGGGGGCAAGGTTGTGGCCCACCTGGGCCGGGGGATGACCTTACATTGACGATTTACAATAGTGAGGGTCCGTCACTTGATCCCGTGAAGCTCTAAGGGTGGGAGTTTCTGTGCGGCAGAGTTCTCATAATTAATGGTACAGAGGGGGCGGTAAGGCTGGGCTTTCTTTTCGACTTTTGTCATATTCTTTTACTGCTTTTCTTTTCCGATGCATGTACGCACCTTACCCCCAGTCTTGGGGAGAAAAAGGTAGATGAAGAAGAAGAAGAAGAAATATATATATATATATATATATATATATATATATATATATATATATATATATATATATATATATATATATATATATATATATATATATATATATATATATATATATATATATATATATATATATATATATATATATATATATATATATATATATATATATATATATAGACAGGGGGGTATATATAGAGTAGGCAGGGGAGGTAGCTCCTACCCAATATTTTTAGGTTTTAAATAATTGAAATTAAATTGTAAAAGTATACTAAATTATTAAAATTTTATATAAAAGTTAAAAAAAGAAGCTATTTTGCATCATAAATTAAAAGATAAACAACCACAATAATAATAGCTATAATAATAATTGAATTCATTTAGAAATTCTCGCTCCTACTCTGATCTTACAAGTAAAATTCTATGCTACGGACGGACGAATGACGTCATTTTTTATATCAAGTTATAAGGGAACGGGGTAGTCTGTCTTACCTATAATCGAAAATATATGAAACCTTTCGTTCTCTTCCGTAAATATGTACGAAATGTGTGAAAAAGTACGACAAGTTGTGGCGGCTTGTGGTAGTTTGTTTGAAATCTTTGTATCGAATGTGTCTGATTATTCTGATATTGAATATTAATCTTATATAACTTTATTTAAGTGGTATTTAGCATTATATACATAAAATAATTGAAATAATGCATAATGGAGTAAGTGTAGATTTTATATTAAAGAAAAAACGCTTTAAAAACTTATCTATAAAACCACAGCTTTATTTTAAAAAAATGATAGGCCTAAGAAATTAC
>JABUQX010030394.1:25000-27500 GCA_015478945.1 Trachelipus rathkii
GACGCTGAAATATTTTCTACTTGAGATGTTATAGGGGCGAATATATATATATGTATACACACAAATATAGATAATATATATATATATATATATATATATATATATATATATATATATATATATATATATATATATATATATATATATATATGGCTATTTATAAGTGGTTGACTCCAGGAGCAAAAATCAATAATTAATGTATCGTTATTTTAATAATTTTAGGGTAAATACATTAAATTTTGGGGTAACCTAACCTAAACTAACCTAACCTAACCTAAAATTAATAAAATAACGATACATTAATTATTGATTTTTGCTCCTGGAGTCAACCACTTATAAATAGCCTATATATATATATATATATATATATATATATATATATATATATATATATATATATATATATATATATATATATATATATATATATAATTTTTATATATTTTATATATTATATGTAATAAATAAATATATATATATATATATATATATATATATATATTCACCAGCCCCTCTGGTAGATCTGTATTGACCTATCAGTTGTAGCCTCTGCAGAACCTCCTCGAGTGGTTTCTATCTTCGTACATTCTTCTCTCCTACACATCCACCATAGACACTCCTCTGAAGTTCATCGCATCTTCCAACGCTTTCTTCCATCTTTTCTGCGGCCAGCCCGTGGGTCTATGGCGCACAGGCATCCATTACAGCATCCTTCTTGGTCCAGTTCCTTCTCCCATTCTCTTGATGTGCCATACCATCTTAGTTGATTCTCTTGTATGGATCAATAATGTTTATTGTTAACACTGCAACGCTGTGTCCAATGGTTGTACAATGAATGAGTCAAAGGAGATTTTATTCTCCATCAGAGGTATTCGAACACTGGAACTCCGCGTTGCTGAGGTAACAGTAACCGGACGCTTTAACCACTAGGCCATCCACGTTCCCAAAAAGAACGTTTCAAGCGTAGTTTTTAAAGCTCCCGGTTTTAATAGCAGTTATTGATCCATTTTCTCAGCTCTCCGTATTTCCTCACTTCTCAGCCTATCTCTCAGGGTAACTCTCTCAACCAATCTCTGCACCCTCATCTCTGGCGCCTCCATTCTTCTCATTTGTGTTGTGTTCAGTGCCCAGCATTCCGATCCATACACTAGTAATGGTCTCAGTGTTGTTTTGTACATCACCATTTTCACTTCTTTTGGTGTAGCTGTTTCTTTCATTACTGTATGTACTATCTCGTCACCCCTCCATCATCACTCCCAAGTATTTGAATTTATCCAACTGTTGTAGTCCTCTTCCTTCTGTATTGATGTTCAGTTTTGTTCTTTCTCTAGCTATTCTCATTATATCCGTCTTCTACGTATTCATCTTCATACCTATTTCACCAATTTGGACATCCCATCTGTTCAAATTTTCTTGCAAGTCCGCCCCTCGCCTGCTATCAATGCTGCATCATCTGCGTATAGTAGTGTGTGCTCATTGTCCAGCTGTCTACATATGCTCTTCAGTCCGTAATCCATGTATAATATGAATAGCAGGGGCAAGAGCACACTTCCCTGTCTCCCTCCTGAACTCACCTCAAACCAACCTTCTTCTCTTACTTCTCCCCTTATCTTATTTCTTGTACCGCTGTATGTACTTTTTATTGTGCTTTTTAATTTTTGTGGTACTCCATACGCTTTTCCCTATCAATCCTATCAAAGAGGCTTTTTCAGTCCATCACTGCTTCCCCTTTCTTTCTTTTTATTATTTTTTTTCTCTCAACATTTTTTTTATATATATATATATATATATATATATATATATATATATATATATATATATATATATTTTTTTTTTATATATAAACAATTTAATATATATATATATATATATATATATATATATATATATATATATATTCACCATTTTTTCGCCCCTATAACATCTCAAGTAGAAAATATTTCAGCGTCTGCGTAGTAATATTGCGACTCAGAGCCGCGTCTGGAGCCAGACTTCCAGTCCGGCTCCGACTCAGGATCCAGAATTCCAGTCTGGCTCCGACTCAGGCTCCTGAACCAGAGCCTCCGATGACTCATCTTCTTCTTCTTCAGCTATCTATGTTTTGGGACCTCTTATCAAACAATCCTTCACTGTGATTAGGCTTAAGGCCCAATCGCAGTCGGGGATGTCATTCACTGATACGAATTAAGATTAGTTTTAAGCTAGCTTTAGTGATTCGAGGTTGTTTCAGTGGAAAACTTTTATTAAATGTTACAATTTAACTCCGTGTTTAAAGCTTAGTGAAAATATAAAATGTATACGATTGAATAGAGTTGGGGTGATATATTTAATAGTAATAAGTTTCTACTATAACTACTACCACTACTACTACTACTACTACTACTACTACTAGCCATTACTACTATTACTGCTACTACTATGACCACTGCTACTCTACTACTATGCCACTGCTACTACTACTACTACTACTACGACCACTACTACCACTACGACCACCTGC
>JABUQX010030394.1:30000-35000 GCA_015478945.1 Trachelipus rathkii
TCGTACACAGGTTAGGGTGGTTACATGAGAACATAGTTAGGCCTAAAACACACATCCAGGAACCTCGTGATGATGAGAACAAAGGGGGGTAGGGTAAATGTAGGGTAAAAAATGTTCATGAATGTGTATGAGCATGTGGTCACCTTTGCCCACACTCACATGGCGGAATTAGTAAGTAGGGGGGACCCCTAAGGGGACCAACCCCCAAATAAAATGGCAGCACAGAAAGTACACAAGGTAGACCCTGCGGTAGGTGGCCAGCTCTCTAGGAAGACATAGGTCCAGGGCTCGACCCTGGTCCAGACTTATAAGCTGATTATTTCATAGGGAGGTAGGGGATGAACAAAGGGGGGTAGGGTAAAAAACACTCATGAAAGTACATGAGCATAGGCTCAAGTACACACCCACTCACTCGCGTACATGGCGAATCAATAGGTTCCCGGGGGGCGCAACCCCCCAGGGTAATCCCACAGACGCGAAAAGTATCCCAAAAGGTAGCCCGCGGGGAGGAGGCCCCGAAAAAGGCCTCACGCGCTGGCCGGCTCGAACCGCCGCAATCCCGCGATTTATTGGGGATCGAACCCTGACCCAGCTGGAATTGCATACAATCCGTCATTGTTACTACTCCTATCCAATAGAAGGGTGGAGCCGGAGCCCCCCAAATGTGAGAACAGTACTCCATACAAGGGCGAATAAGGCCCTTATATAACTGGAGCAGCTGTTGCAGAAGAAAAAATTCCCGCAACCTGAACAGAACTCCCAGTTTCTTTAAAGCCACCTTAGCAATCATCGAAATATGAGGTTTTCCAAGACAATTTATTGTTTATGTTAAGACCAAGAATGTTTATGTTATTCACAGGAGAGACGTTAGAGCCGTCGAAGGAAATAGGAAAGTTGGGAGGTGTCTTTGAGAGGGAGATGTAGTGAAGTTGAGTTTTTAAAGAGTTGAATTTTACCACAAGGTTGCTGTGACCCCACCAGAAACCCCATCGAGACCGAAAGAATAGGATCGGAAAGAGGTAGGCGAGAGGCAATTCTAGATGCAAAAGAGGTGAATTTTAAGTGAGTAGAGAGAAGAGAGTTGAGTCATCGGCATAAAAGTGAACAGAGTTGGAAGTACAGCTGAGGGAGATCGTTGATGAAAAGTAGGAATAAGTTGGAGATAGAACGGAACCTTGCGGAACACCACAATTAACAGGGAAGAAGAGGAAGAGGTCGCTCCATCAACGAGTGCTGATATAGAGCGATCGGAGAAAAAACTAGCAGAGTAAGCAAAGGAGGAAACCCAAAGGAAGGGAGCTTGAGAGCAGTGACGCGTGCCACCCGGCCAAAAGCTTTGGATATGTCAACCGCCACCACACAAGTCATGGTCCCTAAGGGCAGAGAAGACCATAAATCAGTTAGATATGAAAGTATATCGCCATGACCTCGAGCGTAGAAAGCCATACTGATGATCTGAAGGAAGGGAATGAGACCAGATGATCCAGGAAATGAGTTAAGAAGAGTTTCAAAGATTTTAGATGATAGAATACAAGTGAGCTATAGGGCGATAGTTGAAGGATCAGAGCGCCTTTTTTCGGGATCAGTTGGACATGTGCGCGCTTCCAGCACTGAGGAAAGTATTAAGACATAGAAAGTAGAGTTGAACGAGGACAGGCGCCAGCACACACCCTCCCTCAAAACACGGGGAGGGTGCCATCCGGGGCCTAGCCTTCCTGACGATTCTAGATCTCAGGATCCATGCACACGTTCATGTAATCACAAGTAAAGACATGGGAAACCTGAGAGGAGAAGGAGTAAGAGGAGGGATGCCAGGAGTCAAATCAGGTGTAATTAGATGAAAAAAGGAGGCCGAAGAGATTGGCCTTTTTAGAAGGAGAGTTAGGAACAGAACCGTCAGAGCGAATAAGGGGAGGAAAGGCAGATTTAAAAAAGTTTGTCAGAGATGTTTTTGGCAAGAGGCCAAAAATTTTTATCATTGGAGAACCAAGCAGGTTGTCGCACCTTCTTTTAGTGAAAGTGCGCTTAGCCTGTCGAATAGTATCCCTGCAACGATTCCGAGCAGAATAAAAATTAGTAAGAGTAATAGGAGAATGAGAGTTTTTCCACTCGATACGCAATGTCTCTCTCATGAATGGCGCGAGAACAAGCCATCGAACCATGGTTTTTGGGGAGAAAAAGATTTAATTTGAAGATGGAATGAACCTGCTCATCCCATCGACGGTGATTACGGCCCCCACCTTTTCAGCGGTGACAGGAATCCCGGGTCAAAGCAGGGATTCACTCAAGAGTAGTTGGCCAAAAAGGGAACGCAATTCCCCAGATTGGACCGATTAAAGTCATAGAATTACAGGAATAATAACCTTCTTATATGTATATGTAATAATATATATATATGTATATTTCTATATATATATATATATATATATACTATATAATATATATATATATATATATATACTACTATATATTTATAAATATTATATATATATATATATATATAACAATATATATATATATATATATATATATAATAATATACATATATATATATATATATATATATATATATATATATATATATTATATACTTTATATATATATATATATATATATAATAATAATATATATATATATACTCTGCCTACCAGTGTGGGCGTTATTTACGCCACTGATATATATATATATATATATATATATATATATATATATATATATATATATATATATACTCTATATATATATATATATATATATATATATATATATATATATATATATATATATATATATAATAGGTTGTACAGTTAAAGGAACTTTTGGAAGTGCGTCACAGCGTCTTTATCATCGGAGGAGCTGGAACAGGCAAAACACAAGTGCTGAGAACTCTTCTAAGGACTTATTACAACCTGAAAAAGAAACCGATTTTCTTTGACTTAAACCCAAAGGCTGTGACGACAGACGAACTCTTTGGAGTTATAAATCCGGCCACGAGGGAATGGAAAGACGGTGGGAATAACTCTTTATTTTTATGTATTTAATTGTCATCGTTTTTTTTTATTTATCTATTAGCAGCTTATTATTATTAATTTATTTAATCCTGTTTATTTATGTAGTTTTTTGCACTTATTTCTGTTTTATCTTTGGGTTCATTGATCAATTAAGATTTTTTTAGTATTTAACAAACTTTAATGTATTCCAAAACTAATAAAACATGTAAATTATTATTTTTTCTCAATTTTTGTTTTTTTTTTTAATTTTTTTGCACCTTATTTATTTTCCATCTAAATGCATTAAATTTTTTAATTTCTTTTAAAATTGATGTAAAACGAGGAAACATAATGTCGGTTATACTTTCTTAAAATTATCTATAGGTTAGGAACAAGTTTTGCCTAAGGTCTTAACAAATCCTTCCTAATTAATTATTATTAACAAATTTTAACTAATCAAAACACTAAATGAAAGTAACATTTTAATTTGATGAAATAGATTTTTACAATTCAACATTTTATAATTTGATATAATTTTTTTTTTTATAATTCAACTTTACAGTTTAATGAGAAGTTCTATGTAGCTCTTCATATAATTGTAGTTGATTATAAGGGACATCGTTCTCTCTAGATCAGGGGAGTTCTTACCCAAGGGTCGCGACTCAAATTTAAGTAGTCGGGGCGTCCGCGATTGTCGGCGTAGCTCTTCAGTAAAAAATAATTAAAGCTGTTATTATAATTTTAATTTTAAATTTCAAACCTTCTTCGTTTTTATCACATGTAAAATACTTTCGAAAGTATGTGAAGATTATTTTGTTACATTCTCTGTATTTGTATTATTACATCAGCATTTTTAAAAATTATACCCATGGGTCGAGAAGTTGATCGTCTTGTCGATTTTGGGTCGAGAAGTTGATCGTCTTGTCGATTTTGGGTCGAGAAGTTGATTGTCTTATCGATTTTGGGTCACAAAGTTGATCGTCTTGTCGATTTAGGATCGCGAAGTTGATCGTCTTGTCGATTTTGGGTTGAGAAGTTGATGGTCTTGTCGATTTTGGGTCGCGAAGTTGATGGTCTTGTCGATTTTGGGTCGAGAAGTTGATCGTCTTATCGATTTTGGGTCACGGTGCGATCGTCTTGCGTAGTTTGCGATTGTGATTAGTTTTAATATGTTTGTTCACGGTTGATCGTCTTATCGATTTTGAGTCACGAAGTTAATCGTCTTGTCAATTTTGGGTCAAGAAGTTGATCGTCTTGTCGATTTTGGGTCGAGAAGTTGATTGTCTTATCGATTTTGGGTCACGGAGTTGATCGTCTTGTCGATTTAGGATCGGTAAGTTGATCGTCTTGTCGATTTTGGGTCGCGAAGCTGATTGTCTTGCCGATTTTGGGTCATGAAGTTGATCATTTTGTCGATTTTGGGTTGAGAAGTTGATGGTCTTGTCGATTTTGGGTCGCAGAAGTTGATGTTGATGCCATCACGATTTTTGGTCGAAAAGTTGATCGTCTTATCGATTTTGGGTCACGAAGTTGATCGTCTTGTCGATTTTGGGTCGTGAATTGATTGTCTTGTCGATTTTGGGTCGCGAAGTTGATCGTCTTGTCGATTTTGGGTCGTGAATTGATTGTCTTGTCGATTTTGGGTCGAGAAGTTGATCGTCTTGTCGATTTTGGGTCGAGAAGTTGATTGTCTTATCGATTTTGGGTCACAAAGTTGATCGTCTTGTCGATTTAGGATCGGTAAGTTGATCGTCTTGTCGATTTTGGGTCGCGAAGCTGATTGTCTTGCCGATTTTGGGTCACGAAGTTGATCATTTTGTCGATTTTGGGTTGAGAAGTTGATGGTCTTGTCGATTTTGGGTCGCGAAGTTGATGGTCTTGTCGATTTTTGGTCGAGAAGTTGATCGTCTTATCGATTTTGGGTCACGAAGTTGATCGTCCTGTCGATTTTGGGTCGCGAATTGATTGTCTTGTCGATTTTGGCTACGCAGTTGATCGTCTTATCGATTT
>JABUQX010030394.1:40000-44991 GCA_015478945.1 Trachelipus rathkii
GATCCCCCCAATCGAATCCTAGGTAGCAGTTACCTAGGGCAGTTCCAGTCCTTGGAATAGTACAATGCCTGTTAGATACGAACTTTAAAAACAGTTTCTTATCTATGACCGCTACTTAAAAATTAAGATAGGGATTTGTTCCTACAGTTACATTTAATAATAATAATAATAATAATAATAATAATAATAATAATAATAATAATAATAATAATAATAATAATAATAATAATAATAATAATAATAATAATAATAATAATAATAGTATTGATTTAGATAATAAACTAATAATAATAAGTAATAATAATAATAATAATAAATAATAATAATGGAATAATGAATGAGGGGGTCGTTGTGTTGTTTGGGGGTTTTATAATAATATTAGTGATTAATAATATAATAATAATAAATAATAATAATAATAATAATAATAATAATAATAATAATAATAATAATGTAGCTTCTAATGTTAATCAACTTCTCCTGCAGATACTGACCTTAGCAAGTAACGAAAGAATATCGTTGACCCCTCACATGAGGCTCCTCTTTGAGGTCAGCAATCTTAGGACCGCAACACCGGCCACAGTCTCCAGAGCAGGAATTATTTACTTAAATCAGCAGGACCTTGGTTGGAACCCGTAAGTATCCTACATTGAAATAATACTTTCAATTGCATTAATAATAATAATAATAATAATAATAATAATAATAATAATAATAATAATAATAATAATAATAATAATAATAATAATAATAATAATAATAATAATAATAATAATAATAATAATAATAATAATAATAATAATAATAATAATAATGTAATAATAATAATAATAAATAATAATAATAATAATAATAATAATAATAATAATATAATAATAATAATAATAATAATAGATAACAATAACAATAAATAACAATAACAATAATAATAATAATAATAATTAATAATAATACTAAATAATAATAATAATAATTAATAAATTAGATAATAATATAATATTAACCAAAAATCAAAAATACTTTATTCTGCTCACGATGTATTACATAATATATTAAAAAAAGATATTAATTTAATATAAAAATAACACATGACAAGAAATGGGGTTCTAAGGAGACGTTTTTCCCGTGCGTTTGACCCATGAAGTATTTGAATACGGTTTCACATGAATTCAAATTTATATTTAATGTTTCTATTTTAATTCCAATGATATCAATTTCATAAATATCAGCTAATGCCCTAAGTAAATTCTAGAATTATTATACAAAATTAAAAATAAGTATAAGTAAGAAAATAAAAAAATAATTATAATAATAATATATTAAATATATATAATAATAATAATAATAAATAATGAAAATAATAATAAGAATAATCATAATGTTGAATAATAATAATAATTGCAAATGATATATTGTGATAATGAATTGTATGTAATAGATTCTGTAATTATATATAATAAATAATAATATAATAATATAATGTAGATAATACACCTAATAGTGAATAATTAAGTAAGTAATAATATCATAATTTAATATATAATAATAATAATAGATAAAGTAATAATTAGATTAATAATAAATAATATGATTGTTGTATAGTTGAGGATGTTGAGTAGTATATGAATGTAGATATAGAATCGAGGGAGATAATAATATATCTAATAAGTAAATAATTTGCTAAAACTTTGCGAATGTTCAAATCCCAATCGTAACAATATTCGCTAACAATAATTAATAATAATAAATAATTGAATAAATAATAATAATGAATAATAATGAATAATGAATAGTTCATAAAACCTTTGAGCGTAAGTAAATAATAGTTCTAATTGTGCTATGATTACGTCCTGACTAAATTTATCAATGTTAGCTTATAGTTCCTGTCTAACCTCGTCTAATATCATAATTAATATAATGAATGAATAATTATATCAATAATAATAATTAATAATGTAATAATAATCAATAATAATAATTAATAATAATAATAATAATAATATAATAATAATAATAATAATAAAAATAATAATAATAAAAACCACTTAATTTATCTTTTTATTATTATTATTATTATTATTATTATTATTATTATTATTCTTATTATTTATTTATTATTAGTATATTATTATTAATTAATTATTATTATTATTATTATATTATTATTATTATTATCATTATTATTATTATTATATTATATTATTATTATTATTATTATTATTATATTATTATTATTAATTATTATTATTATAATTAATTAATTAATTATTATATTATCATCATTATTATTATTATTATTATTATTATTATTATTAATTATTATTATTATTATTATTATTATTATTATTATTATTATTATTATTATTATTATTATTATTATTATTATTATTATTATTATTATTATTATAAATTATTTTATTGTTTATTATTTATTATTATTATTATTATTATATTATTATTATTATTATTATTATTATAAAAACTCATTTTCTGTTTACATATAAAACTAACAATCAAATATTTATACATAAATGAATGTTATTCTAATTAAAAAATCAAAAATCTAATTATTAATTACAGATACGTAACAAGTTGGGTGGAGACGAGGGAGTCTGTAAGTGCGAAGTCCCATTTGATGGTACTCATGGACAAATATATCCCAACGTGTTTGGACGTCTTAAAGATAAGATTCAAAAAACTCGTTCCCGTCCCAGAAATTAGTCACCTGATGATGCTCTGTCAATTGCTTGACTGTCTTTTGACGCCAGAAAACATTCCATCTGATAGTGGCAAAGACGTTTATGAAATCTATTTTGTCTTTGCAGCTGTTTGGGCATTTGGTTCTACTATGTACCAGGATGGGGTAATATGTTTTTAATTATTATTATTATTATTATTATTATTATTATTATTATTATTATTATTATTATTATTATTATTATTATTATTATTATTATTATTATTATTATTATTATTTTATTATTATTATATTATTATTATGATATTATTATTATTTTTTATTATTATATTATATTATTATTGATTAATTATTATTTATTATTATTATTATTATTTTTATTATTATTATTATTATTATTATTATTATTATTATTATTATTATTATTATTATTAATTATTATTATTATTTTGAAATGAAGTATCAATATTATTTTTATTATTATTATATTAGTCAATTAGTATTATTATTAGTATTATTGATAATTATAAATTATAATTATTAGTTAATATTAAAAAATATAATTATCATATTATTAATTAATTATTATATATTATTATTATTATTATTATTATTATTATTATTATTATTATTATTTAGAAATTCTATATCAGCTTTTGTTTTAATTAATATAAATTTTACTTTTAGCTTCCAATTCAGGAAATGTTTTCTTCTAATTTTCATTTAATTTTCTTAGAACTATTCTAGAAAATAATTTATAAAGAAAGTATTAGGCATATTTATATTTATTAGTTCTTGACCTGTTTCGTCCGTAAACCTCGGACATCTTCAGAGTTTCGATTCTAACAATTGAATGAATTTTTTAACACAAGTCTTAAGATTAAAAATATTGATTATAATCTTAAATCTAGTGTTAAATAATTCATTCATTTGTTAGAATTGAAACTCTGAAGATGTCCGAGGTTTATCGGACGAAACCGTTCAGGAACTAATAAATATAAATATGCCTCATACTTTCATTGCAAATTATTTTTGCAAGAGTAGTATTAAGAAAATTAAATGGAAATTAGAAGAAAACATTTCGGGAATTGGAAGCTAAAAGTAAAACTTTTATTATTATTATTATTATTATTATTATTATTATTATTATTATTATTATTATTATTATTATTATTATTATTATTATTATTATTATTATTATTATTATTATTATTATTATTATTATTATTATTATTTTTATTTTTATTTTTATTTTTATTATTATTATTATTATTATTATTATTATTATTATTATTATTATTTTATTATTATTATATTATTATTATTATTATTAATATAATTATTATAGTAATAATAGATAATAATAATAATATAATAATCATAATATAATAATAATAATAATAATAATAAAATAATAATAATATAATTATTATTTTTAATAATAATAATAATAATAATAATAATAATAATAATAATAATAATAATAATAATAATAATAATAATAATAATAATAATAATAATAATAATAATAATAATAAAATAATAATAATATGATAATAATTATTAACTATTATATATTATTAATTATTATTTATTATTGTAATTATTATTGTTCACGTGTTATTATTATTATTATTTATTATTATTATTATTATTATTGATTATTATATCCCTCATGCCAAAGTCTGAACAAACTAGAAATTCAACAAAATATATAAAATATGCCTATCATATATAAAACTCTAACAGCAATAATAGCATCTAGAATATACAAACATGTAGAAAATAATAATATAATAATTGTCGCTCTGATCCTTTTCAACACAATTAACAACTGTTCTGCATATTTTTGCTAAATTAAAAATAAAAGGAAAGGAAATTTATCACTTCTTACATGGAGATAATAATTGTGTGTGTGTGTGTGGTGTCTGAGAGAGAAGGGGAAGAGAGAGAGAGAGAGAGAGAGAGAGTTTAGATACCGGAGTGCGAGAGAGAGAGAGAGAGAGGAGAGAGAGAGAGAGAGAGAGAGAGAGAGAGAGAGAGAGAGTGAGAGAGCCGAAGTCGCAAAGTTTAGATACCGTACTGCTAGCTAGAAAGAATCCTATTAATTTCCAATTGAACTTAAGTAAAGAAAATTTTTTTTAACAGCAAATCCTAATAAAGATATATTTCTAAGTCCATAAGCTTCCCAATAGGATCCATTAACATAAGTTTGAAGTAGCATTAAAAATTAAAGCTGTGCACCCCTCCTATCTAACACAGAATATTGACTATCGGGTTGAGTTCAGCAAAT
>JABUQX010030395.1:2500-37500 GCA_015478945.1 Trachelipus rathkii
AAGAATGAAGGTACTTGAAGATTTTCTCCATATGTAAGTTTTTATAGCAAATTTTGCCAAGGATTATTCAAATTTTCAATACATGGTCATGATTCATAGTAATGAGAAAAAAAAGAGTATAATAATTTGGTAACTTGGCTTTGCACAGAAGCAAATAAGATGGCATTAAAGGTTAAGTTAGAAAATCAAGAGCGTTAAATAAAAGGAATAAGAGAAAGTAGTACCGAAGAATAAATGAAGAATTTCTTGTAATTACGCCATTTAAAGGTACTCGGAATAAAAATTGCAGAAAATGGATTGCAGATGGTAGACAGAAAGAAAAATAAAGCAAGAAAGAAATGCAATTTTAGTTATAAGATTGTTTGATAAAACAATTAGATTTAAATAGGTTAGAAGCAATGGTTAAATAGCTTTAATAGTTTTAAACTAACCCATAATGGTAAAACTCTGCTTAAGATTGAACTAACCAATATTTTCGTTTATTTTTTTTTTAAATGAATTGATTAATCACTCTCATTCAGAGTTTTAAGTACAATTAATAACCCTTTAATGTCGGATTGATAAATCAATTTATTCTAGTTAAAAAGGCGATCTTATATCTTCTAAGATAAGAAAAATTTATTTTCAGTATTGGCAGTTCATGATAAGCATCCAAATAGTGAATTTATATCTGAACCAAGTGTATGTAGTTTTATGGTAGACAAAAAGCCTATTTTAATGGCTATCGTAAACTAAAGGAAGGGCTATTCAAAGGTTGAAATAAAGCTAAAATCTCATTTAACCAGAATAAATGCACTTGAAGAAAAGGATCTATACGTTTATCTTCATGAAAGATGGGCCATCACGGTATAGAAGACATACATAGAAAGCTGATTGAACGAGTCAGAACTAAATATTGAATGACTGGCGGGGAGGCCGCAGCGTATTGGATACAGAAATTGTGGCTAGGATGATAGATACTTAGGAAAGATATGCATCTCGTGCAGATTATTTTGGAAAAAAGAGAATATATATAGTACTAAGCAAGGAGAATTGCTATTTGCGGATGTTTGTGGACCATTTCAAGTATCAAATCAGGTTTAGGTATGTCAAGTTATAATATTTTTGTATGTTTTAAAGATGATTTCTCCAAAAATGAGATTTGTATATTTTAATTAAAGAAATAGAAGTTCTGCTCTTTTCAAGGACTTGAAGAAGAAAAGTCCTCAAGTATCTGGAAAAATATTTAAGTGATAATAGGTTAGAATTTTAATAATAAGTTAGTTTAACTTATTTTTTACATAAATATGGTGTAAGACAAAGGTTAAGGGCTGCATATACTCCACACAAATAGGTGGGAAAAGAAAATAGAACGTAGTTGAAGCTGGCAGATCACTATGTATTCAAGTAAGTTTCCACAGAGTGTTGGGCCAGAATTAAATTAACACGCAGAATAAATCAATAGAACTGGAAAATCCCAGTTGTAGGGAAACGTTTTTGAAATGCTGGTATGATAGAAAGCCCAGAATCAAGCATCTACGTGTAATCGGAACAGCATCAGTGGGTGGATTCCAGATTAGAAAAGAAGAAAGTTAGACCCAAGCAAATCAGGTGTGTTATTGATTTGATGGACGATGAGGTACCAGAATATAATGCTCAAGAAATTTCTATAATGTTTTGCTACAGAGATGTTTTTTTTGGGGGGGAATATCTTTCTCCTTTGTCATAAAATCAAGGAAAAGAAAATAAAAGAAGATCAATAGAGAAAATACAGAACTGATAACAGTACATCTATAATTAGTAAACTCATCACATACAGAAACAGAATCTGATTCAGAAATAGAAGGCTGATACAGAAACAGAATTGATACAGAAATAGAATTCTGATTAAAAAGAAGAAGAAGACAGATAGATGTAAGCAAAATATTAAGAGACAGTAGTATAAACGCTCAAGGTTTGATTGATAAGTATTATCTATTATTAGAAATATGAAGAACCTGAAAAATTATAAAGAAGCTATGCAAAGTAAGCATAGTAAAGAGGTTAATTAATGAAAATGAAATAATCATTGAAAGAAAATCAAACTTGGGAACTAGTTGAATACCAGGAAGAAAACCAATTGAAACAAATGGATTTATAAAATTAAAATGAAATCAGATGGTACAGTTGAAATATACAAGCAGATTAGTTGCAAAGGGTATAGTACATAAAGGATTGAACTATGAAGCAACATTCAGCCAAGTAAAGGAACATAAAAGTCTGTAAGGACTTAAATAAGTGTAGCAACTAAAGAATCCTTAATACCATTTGATGTTTCAACAGCATTTTTTTATGGAAATTTATCAGAAGAAATATATATGTAACAACCCAAAGGTTTTGAAGATGGGACACAAAGTATGCAAATTAAAACGCAGTTTGTATGGGCTTAAGCAAGCATCAAGATGCTGGAATGAAAGATTGGAAACTTTCTTTCAAATTTTTTTGGTAAAAGTAATGTACAAAATTCATAACTAAAATAGAATGGACAAAAATCATACTTGCATTTATATGTTGATGATGGACTAGTTGCATCACAAGTAGAATTGCAGAAATTTTTAGAAGAATTAAAAGAGGAATTCTTTTCAAAGATAGTTGATTTTAATTTTTAGGATTGAATTGAATCAGAAATGTTGTTCAAGCAAATTAGTCAGTCATGTTATACTAAAAGATACTAGGAATTTGGTTGGAAAATTGGCAATGCAGTGTCAAACCAATTTTAAGGATATGTTAACATGTAGAATTGAAGCCAGGGAGAGTTTCCTTATAGATGAGCAATGGAGCTATTCTATATCTGCAACAGCAACAAGACAGATATTGCATTTGTGTTAATTATTGCCAGAAGTGTGAACAAATCATCAGAGAAGATTTACAAAGTTAAAAAGAGTGTTCAGATACTTGAAGGGTACACAAAGAAGGTATTATTTATAAATGTGATTCTGAACAAGATCATCTGAAGGGTAAGTGATGCAGATCATGCTGGGGACTTAAGAACAGGGCATTCAACAACTGGAATTGTTTGTTTATATGCTGGAGGAGCAATTTCATGGAGTAATCAAAAGCAAAGTTCAGTTGCTATTTCAACAACAGAAGGTGAAATTATAGCAAGTGAAGCAACAAAAGAAATTGTGTGGTTTCATCAACTATTGGAAGAAATTACATTGGATTATGTACATCTTTGGATTGACAATGAAGCAGCTATTAAACTCAGGAAGAATCCAATTTCACAAAAGGACCAAGCATATAAAAGTGCGCCATTTCTTCATTAGAGAAAAGTTCAAATGATGAAATAGAGTATAGATTAAAGCAGTGAGAATCACATTGCAGATGGCTCCACAAGCTCTACATACAAGGGTTTGATGCTGGAACGGAAAAATTGGAAATGGACTAACACGTTGCAAGATAAACATAGGGAGGTGTGAATAATCTTGTTTATTCTATGAAATTATATTTTATGATATTTTAAATATGTGTTTTGGCTACTATGCCCAGTAGAGAGAATTCTGGCAACATGGCGGTATTTTTATAAAATGCATATAGTCTTGTTTAGTTATTGTTTACAATTATAGAAAGCTGATCTGATGTGTAACAAGCATATGTTATAGGGGTTAAGTTTCTTCTAGTAATATCAATTTTAATTCTAGTGTTTCATATTCTATGTAGGTTGTTTACCAGGTGATACGATCTACTTACATATATATATATAATATATATATATATTATATATATATATATATATATTATATATATATTATATATATTATATATATATTATATATATATTATATATATATATATTATATATAATATATATCATATATATATATATATATTTATTATATATATATATATATATATATATATATTATATATATATATATATATATATTATTTATTAATATATATATATATTATTATATAGAGAGAGGAGAGAGAGAAGAGAGGAGAGAGGAGAAATAATAAAGGGCTAAAGTAATCTTAAACACATAATAATTACTATATGTTATATTATATTATATATATATATATATTACTCATATATATATTATTATATATTATATAATTATATATTTTAAACACATATAAATATATATATATATATATATATATATATATATATATATATATTACATAGAAAAAGTCTTCTGTATTGTGAAGGGCGTAAGCTTTCGATCCGTGCTGGATCCTCTGTCGGACGCGGTGAATGGAAGACTAAAAATTTAATTTAAAAAAAAAACTGTGAAAAGTGGAAAGTTTAAATATAATAAAATGGTAAGTAATTAGAAATGTTTTGTTAAGATTTTTTTGAAAAAAGGTGTGGTGATCAATAATTTGTTAAGTATGGGATCTAAAGAGTATTCACCTTGTAGTTTGTTATAGTTGGAGAAATTTTTTAAGCAAAGGGATTCAGTTAATTTGCATTGTAGGGAGTCAAGTACTTTCCAAAACATCTCCCAATGTGTTTACAAAATCTTCTCCTTCAAATTTTTTTCAATGTTTGTTTTATTACTTGCTTTTTCACTCCCTTAGCCTTCTTAATTTCTTTATTTTCAATTGTTTAAAACATATAATTTTGCTTTTATCAAAATTTTTGATCGGATTTCCCGCTGTTTCTCTTTATTTTACCCAATATTTTCTTATTTTTTTCCTGAGTAAATTTTATTATCTTTAGGATAATCAAATATATCAAACAGCTGTATATTCCTTTTCATATCTTTATACACATAATTTTTTTTTTTTTTTTTACAGTTGTACACCACTTACGAGCAGAGCTATGTCAAGGGAGAGGGTGTTGCACCTCAAAATTTCACCAATAGCTCAAATTACGCATGGAGAGATGCCGGCCTTTAAGTGAGAGAGATTAAATTCAGTAGGAAACCAGAGCAATGGGAGAGAGTTTAACAGAACAAGAGGTTGGCAGCAAAGAAGGAGCCCAGCGAACTAGCTGAGTTACAATATTACCAAAATTCGTGGAGACACAGCCCTTGGTGCTAGAGGCGTGTAAAGGTGTGATACGCGAGTGGTAATTCCTCGACCTGCGCTTTGGTACCTATAGAAAGAGATCGCACAAACATGCCGAAAAGATAGAAGGTTCAAGTGACGGAATGTACAGAACAGTTTATAAGTTTTGATCGACCCTGTCCAAAGCCAGGTGAAACAGAGCCCTCAATATGAAAGCTACTCCTACAGGGCTGATGAGACCTTGTATCCTTGTATAGACTGAGCAGCTGAGAAAAGGAAAAAATTTCGCAGTTTAACCAGAGCCTGTTCTTTAGAACCTAGCAATCCGTTGTGCTATGAAGGTTTCAAGACATTTTTTTTTGTTTTATGTTAAGACAAGGCATGCTTATATTGTCAACAGACGGGAGAACCGTTCGGAAGAGATAGGTAAGTTAGAAGGTGTTTAGAGAGGGAGATTTGTAGAAGTGAGTTTTTTAAGAATTGATTTTCACAAGGTTTGAGACGACCCAATCCGGAAATTCTATCCAGATCAGAGAATAAAATGGAAAGATTAAGAGAGAGGCTTTCCTAGAAGTAAAAGTTGGAGCGAATTGAAATGAGTTGAAGATGAAGGGTGAGTCCATCGATATGAAGTGGATAGAGTTTAGAAGTGGCAGGTGAAGAAGATTATTGATGAAAAGTAGATGATGAGCAGAATGAGGAACACCACTATTGAAGAAAAGAAGAAGAATTCGTCCATAACAACCAGCCCGAATTGAGCGAGGCTTGGCAAGAAGCTAGACATAAGTAGCAAAGGAGGAAACCAAGGGGTTAGCTGGGAGAGCGTGACGGCGTGCCATCTGGTCAAATGCTTTAATATGTAAGGCCAACCAAAGTTCAGTAGTTCCTAAGAAGCGTGAAACCATAATCGGTAGATAGGAAGTATACTGCAGTAGCCTCGAGCGCCGAAAGTTGGTATTGGCGATGGAAGAAGGGAGTAGTTCTAGATGATCTAAGATGTGAGAGTTGAGAAAGGGTTTCAAAGATTTAGATAGAATACAAGTGAGAGTATAGGGCGATAGTTAGAAAGATCGAGCAGTTCTTTTTTCGGAATAGGTTTGGACATGTGCGTGCTTCCAACGAGGGAAAGTATTAGTATTGGGACATAGAGAATATAGTTTGAACGAGGGCGGGGTCAGACGATAAGCACTCTCAACTTCCAGAAGGTATTTCCATACCCGGGCACCCACTTCCTACGTTCATAAAATTATCAGGAGCATGCACCGATCAAATGTATCACAGGCAAAGGCATACAACTGAGAGGAGAAGGAGGAAGAGGAATGCCAGAATCGTCCAGGTTTGAGTTAGAGGAAAATAGGAAGCGAAGAGATTGGCCTTTTCAGTTTGGAGAATTAGCAACAGAGCCATAGTGAAAAAGAAGGGGAAGGAAGATTTACAGAAGTTGCTAGATTATTTTTAGCAAGAGGAGAAAAGATTTGTCAGTAGGAGAACCAAGAAGGTTAGCGCATTTCGTTTAATAAAAGCGTTTTGATGGTCGAAGAGGATCCCTGCAACGATTTCTAAGCTGAATGAAAATTAGCGAGAGTGATGGAGAACGAGAATAATGACAAGCAAAGATCACACAGGGTTTCAATGGCCAAATGACAAGCAAGATCGAACAATGGTTCTAAGACGGAGAAAGATCAAGACAAAGAGGGAAGAACTGGTTCCCATCACGATTACAACTCCCCCTTATCGCAGAGTCAAAGAAGTCACTCCAATTATAGTTAGCGTTGAAGCAACGCAAGGCCCCCCAATCAGCAGGGTTGTGGAGTCGGTTCAAAAATTTTCCGACTACGAACTCACTTAAAATTACGACTCAATTCCGATCTTTAAAAATTAACCGATTCGACTCCACTTTTGAAATTTCGCTCGACTCCCCTTTTGAAAATTACCGACTTCAACTCCGACTCCCACCTCTTCAAAATTACGACTCGACTCCACCCTTTTCAAAAATTGTTGACTCGACTCCATCTCTTTCAAAGACTCCGATCCCGACTCAAACGGCCATCAGCCCGATCAAAGTTGCCAGAAAAAGCATAGGACAGGATGGAGCTTTTGGTGAGAAGTTATTATAATTAAGAGATATAAGGGTTGTGATCAGATTTACCAATTGAGCGAAGGTGGTGTTTGTAGAGAGAAGGACTAGTGTGAAACATAGGTCAAGTGTGTTAAGAATTGGTTGGGACGATCTGGAATTTGTGTAGGTTCTTTGATTAGTTGTTCAGATGTTGAGATGATGAATGATTGCCTCTCCCACTAAATCAGTAATGAGAGGACCCAACATTCATTGTTGTGTAACAATTGACATCCTAAATAGAGGCTCAGTATTTGGAGAAAAGATACAACAGTCTCGTGAGAAGTAGTAGTATTCAAAAAAGGAGTGAAAATTTTAGCTATTTAAAAAAATAAAAAATATATTATGATATTATATATATCTTATATATATATATATATATATTATATATATATATATATATATATTATTATATATATATATATATATATATTATATATATATTATATATATAATATATATAATATATATTATATATATATGATATATATTATATAGGTTATATATATTATTATATATATATAATATAATATATATAATCACTTGCCTGTTCGCATAAAAATTTTAGTGGACTAAAGTAACGGATTGAATGCAATATATTAAAGAAATAAGGATATAATATCTTAAATTGTGCACACGTTTACAAAGGAGTATATGTTAGAAATCAATCACTCTTGGGTTCTAACTGCAATATATTTGATGTATAATTAGTGAAAAACATTCATTACAAATGTCATAAATTTGTGAAAACATTCATTATTAATGTCATAATAAACATCAAATCACATTTCATTAAAATCATTAAAACTACAAAAGCTCCTTTTATGTCGATATTTGTACCAGGGTTGTGAGTCGGAGTCGGGGAGTGGTAGTTTTGAAGAGAGTGGAGGTCGGAGTCGGCATTTTGAAAAGGATGGGTCGGAGTCGGCTATTTTGAAGAGGGTGGAGTCGGGAGTCGGAGTCAAAGTCGGTAATTTTCTAGGGTGGAGTCGAGTCGGTAATTTTCAAGAGGCGGTAATTTTCAATTGGAGTCGGTAATTTTGAAGAGGGTGGAGTCGGAGTCGGAAAATTTTTGAACCGACTCCACAACCCTGATTTGTATAGCGCGTTTTGTTATCCCCATTTTCTCAATCTAAATTTCAGAATGTTTGTAGCGTTGGTTCTGTTTAGTTGTTTCTTTATGTGATTTCAACGTTTGTTTTCTTTATCAAGTTTATTATTTTAAATAGATTCAGCTTATTAAAGTAATAACGTAATTTGAAGCAATAAGAGACTTGAACTATGAGGAAATATCTTTTTGTTCCTTTTTTTAATTAGACTTTGAATTTTTTTTTTTTTTTTTTTTTTTAGTTTCTGTGTGGAATGGTGGATGCCTCCTGGTTGGGGCTTAATCTGTGCTCATGGAAATGTTGTTTATTATTTGTTTTATTTGATATGTGTTTTTAAGTGAAGTGTATTTTTTTCAGTGTAAATTTAAAAGAAGTTAATATTTGAAAGAATTAGGTACAGAAAGGATGAGAAGACTAATTAAATTACCCTCAGGTGTTTTTATTCAACAGCAAAGGTGAAGATTTATAAAATCACAGTCTAGATCAAGGTACAGGTCTGTATCTTCAGGTAAAGAAGTAACTATTTTTTAATTATATATTGAAGGTTGGGATTAGATTGCAGGTGGGTTAACTAATGTTTATTTGTGCACATTTGAGCAGGGTTAGCTTATCTTCGACCTATATTTCGAATTAATGATTTGAGTTAGTAATATTCTTTGACTAGTATCACAAATTATTGATTCAATTCATTGGTATTAGTAATTTATATATACTCTTCTGAGAGAATTATTTGCAACTTGAAATCCAAATTTTGTTTTTGTTTTTTATATGTGAAACTTTTTCAACATTTCACTAATTATTTGTTAGTATACCAAGTATCTTGAGTATTTAATGAGGTAAAGACAATAAGTTGGTGAAATACAAGGGATTTAAATTAAATTCAACTGAGTCACCAAGTTTCATTTATGCATTCTATTTTTATTATATTTTTATAAATTTTACCTTTATTACTTTCCATATTAGCTTCAATTTATGCATTGTTTCGCTATCATTTTCTGAGGAAAACTTTTTCGACTAGAGTTGCAACTATTCAGTACAAACATTTATAAGTCATTCTTATTATCAAAATTCTTTTTTTTTCTTTTTTTCCGGGCTTTCGTTCTTTTATTGAGAACGATGACAGCACAAATTTCATTATAATTAAAACCATATGCTCCTATTCAGCACTCATCGTCACCCCCCCCCCCCCCTCTCAGCTCTTAGGCTACGATTACCTGATGGAGTATTGACGATCATTTTAGTTTTATATTAATAATCTTTGCGAAGTTTCAAATTTTTAAAGAAAACCTTTGATAGACATCAACAAATCTCGTCTCAACGTTCATTCAAACTAGTTATTTTTCTATCCAAAATTATATAGTAATGAAATTTGATATACTTTTTTCAGATTCCATTGAGAATGTAATAAAACTTCCCGAAACCGAATTGAAAAAACTCGACAGAATGCAAGTCGGCCCAACGACAAGCATTACACTGCAACGCGTGGTTATATCTTCCTAATAATTACTCCATTAATATTTATCTTTCATTTATTAAGCCATTCATCTCAGGAACTTTTGGGGTTTCTCTTCTATTTATAGATGTTCAAGGTTTCTTTTTAGCTTTGGATTCAATTACAGGGTCATACATAATTTTTTCTTCGACTTCTCTATAATTTCCTATATTTTTACTTATCATCTGATTTGTCCTTAGTTCATAAGTAATCTGCTTGCTTTTGTTCTTCAATTGTTGTTGCTTGCTACAGGTTTTTCCTGCTTACAAGGATGTTCTTTTTAAGTTTCCTTTCTGATTACACTCATAACCGCACTCAGAAATTTAAATAATTTTTATATTTTGATGATAAGCATGTGTATTCTTATTAGGATGACCTTTCTGATTAACTCATAGCACACTCAGACATTAAATAATTTTTATTTTATTGTTTAAGCTGGTGCATCTTAAGCTTCTTTCTGATTACCTCATGGCAACTCAGAATTTTAAATCATTTTATATTTTGAATGCGTAAAGCATAGTGTCTTTTTAAGCGTACTTTTCTCATACCTCATAGCACACTCAGACAACTTAAATAATTTTGTCTTTGTGCGTAAGGCAATGTGTTTTTTAAGTTTCTTTTTCCGATTAACAACTCCCATGCAATCAGGACATTTAAATAATTTTATATTTGATGAGTAAGATGTGTGTTTCTTAAGTATTCTTTTCGCTTACATCATACCCGACATCAGAACTTTTATAATTTTATTTTTTTTTTTTTTTTTTTTTTTTCCCTTCCTCCCTCAAAGGGGGGTATTCTCATCCGGGTCCAAACATCAGACCTAAGGATGAGGGATTTTGTTACAGCCCCCTGAACATGTGCTGAAGTGGCGAGAATGGCCCCATATCTTCGCGAGTCCAATGGATTCCCTCCTAAGGAAGGGACAGATTCGCCATCCTGCACGCGTCACCCGATTCTCATTCCCGTTTCGGAGAGTACCCGGTCACCCCGAGCTGTTCAGATTCCTCGCCCGAACACCGACCCGTCGGAACTGGTCCTGTTTTAAACCAGCCCAACAGCGTAAGGGAATCAGTTTGACGTATCGAACTTTCATTGCTCTGGGGACTAGCACTGAGAGACGAGAGAAGGATTTGGGAGAGGCGATGCGCGGAGAAGGCACATGAAAACCTAGGGAAGGTGGAGAACATCGCTCTGGAACTGGAACATCACGACCCCAGTGCACGAGAACGGAGCTGCTGGTTTTTTCACCAGACCATATATATCAATTTCTCTCGAAATATTCGAGTGTACGAAATTTCGATATTGATGGATCAGTGGAACTGTGGAAGCATTCCCACCCAACGCTGAAGCCACCTAATGTTTAGGGTCTGGTTTTTCAATTGATGTAGTTTGTTTCTTCGCTCTAGAACTGGCAGGGCAGGGCAAGTATAACCTGCCGCAACAGTGTCCCAGAGAGCCAACCCCCCCACCAACGTCAACGTGGTCAAGCATGTGCATTTTTAACTTTCTTTTCTCATTACACTCATAGTGACACATCAGAACATTTAATAATTTTATATTTTGATGCCATAAGCATGTGTTTTTTTAGGTGTCCTTTCTGATTACACTCATAGCCAACTCAGAACATTGTAAATAATTTTTTATTTTTCATTGTTTAAGATGTGAATCTTGCTTCCCTTTCATTATTAAAAGCTGTTTTTCGTACATTAAATATTTTATATTTTTGGATGCGTAAGCATGTGTTCTTTTAATCTTCCTTTATGATTACACTCATAGCCCATCAGACTTAAATAATTTTGTCTTTTGATGCGTAAGCATGTGTTCTTATCTTCCTTTATGATTACACTCATAGCAACACTGGCACATTTAAATAATTTTATACTTTTCATGTTAAAAGCATTGAAATTTAAGCTTACTTTCGATTACACTATAGGCACGACTCAGACAATTTATAATTTTCCATTTTGATGCGAAGCATGTGTTTTTTTAGCGTCTTTTCTCCATTACAATCATAGCGACACTCAGAACACTTTAAAAATTTTGCCTTTTGATGCGTAGCATGTGTTCTTTTAGTTTTCTTTTCTTGATTAACCTCATGCCACATCAGAACATTTAATAATTTTATATTTTGATGACTAAGCATGTGGTGTTTAAGTATTCTTATCCGATACACTTATTCCCCTCAGAACTTTTTAAATTTTAATATTTTTTTTTTTTTTTTTTTTTTTTTTTTTTTTTTTTTTTTTTTTTTTTTTTTTTTCACTTCACTGTTTTAAAATTTTATCCCTCATTCTGGTCCAAACCTCAGACCTAAGGATGAGGGATTTTGTTTACCCCCCAGCACCCTTGAACATGTGCCTGAAGTGCGTAGAATGGCACCCCATATCTTCCGCGGAGTCCACATGGATTCCCTCCAAGGCAGGGACAACTCGCATCCATGCATGCGTCACCTGAATTCTCATTCCGTTCGTCAATGCCCGGTCACCCCAAGCTGTTTAGATCCCTCGCCCGAGACGCCGACCCGTCGGAACTGGTCCTACTTTAAACCACCCCAACAGCGTAAGCTTATCAGTTTGACGTACGGGGAATCGGAACTTTCATTGCTCGGGGACTAGCACTGAGAAACGAAAGAGAAGGATTTCGGGGAGAGGCGGATAGAGGCACATACGAAAACCTAGGAAGGGTGAGAAACATCCGTCTCTGGAAAACGGAAATGCCACGCAACACAGTGACAAAGACCGGAGCTGCTGGTTTCTTCTCCAGACCATTATATAATTTCTCTCGAAAAATTCGAGGTGTACGAAATCTTTCGATATTGATGGATACAGTGAACTGTGGCAGGCATTTCACCCACCGCCCACCTAATAGAGGGTCTGGTTTTTCAAAATGTTGTTAGTTTGTTTCTTCGGCTCTAGGACATGCAGGGCAGTATATCTTTCACCGTGTTGTTGCTTGCTACATATTTCCATGCTTGCTAAGCATGTGTCTTTTAAGTTTCCTTTATGATTACACTCAATAACAATCAGTAACATTATAATTTAAATTGGTGATGATTAGCGATGAGAGTTTAAGCATGATTTTACGATTGCTTTCATTAATTAAATGGGCAATTTCAATTTTTTTTTATGCAATTCAGATGATTTTTTCAATTTTCTTACTTTTGAAAATTATACACAATATTTGCAACAGAAGTTTTCACAATATTTTTTGTTATCCTTTTTTCACACTTTTTGCGTTTGAGGTAATCCTTTTGAAAGTCCTTTTCAACTTTGGAACTTTTTCTCCTTGACCATATCGCTAATGAGGGGTCTGTTTGGAACAAAAATAAAAAAATAAATAAATTAATTTTTATAGTAAAGAAAATTCAATATATATATATATATTACTATATATATATATATATATATATATATATATATATATTATATAATATTTTTATATATATATTATATATATATAAATATATATATATAATATTATATAATAATATAATATAAGGCGCGCTTTACGGGGGAAGCCGAGGAGGCCGGGCCTCCTTAAAAAATAAAAGAACTATGTAATAAAAATTCAAATTATTTTACTATGATTAAATATGTTTAAAATGATATACATAGAACGCTAATGGGTAAATTAAAATATAAGTTCCGTGCTAAATTTTTTTTTCGTAAGGATATTGACTGGAGGAAATTTGATTTGTGCCTCCAAGAAAGCATAATTATAATGCTTTCAAAACACTGTTTGTCATGGCAACGTAAAAGAACCTTATTCTTAATTTTGTTATTTTGGAGGATTTTTCCACAAAGCTCTCTCGAACACGTCATAAAAAATCCAAATTTGACAACTCTACTCATAAATGAAGAGTTGCCCTTTGCAATAAATATGTGAAACAAAATCAAGAAAATATTTTTTTTAAAAATTAAATAAAAAAAAACTTATTTAATATATATTATATATAAACCTAATTATATATACTATATAATATTTATTTATTACACATATTTTTATTATATAAATTAATTATATCTAGATTGATAGAGGAGAGAGAGAGAGAGAGAGAGTTATACTAAAAATTTCCTTTAAAGACCAAATATGAGGTGTTCAGGAACGTACCAAAAAGTCAAATCCGGGATAGTTGGGGGCAACGCAAGTTGAGACGTAAAAGATTTTAAGTGTGATTAGAGACTGTATTTGGATCAACCTGTCAATCAGTCTAGGTTTTAACTCTAAACTGCAAGGTAGATAGACATCCTTCCTCATGATGAAACTGTGTTGTCAATGACATTAAGATGCATCCGTGGTTTTGTGATATGCTGAATAATGGAACTACGATGAATATAACTGGTTTTCAAGGTTTTTGGAATCACGACAATGTTGGATTAAAGGAGAGTAAGTATTTTGATCTTGAACAAGGTGGGTAATTGCGGACGGATCAGGTAATGGTAGAATATAAGATGGTTAAATGCATTCCTCCAGGAATTAAAATTTTGAGTAAGTTTTCAAATTATCAAAGAGTTTAGGTAAACAAAATACTATTTCGGGAGGGTAGTGTCACTATGTTTTAGCAATTTAAATATCTCAAAATGCTGGAGTAAGTCAAAGAAGCAAAACGGTAGGAAATAAATTATGAATTGGTTACGTGGTGCTCATAAAAATGGTGTTCAATAGTGTTTGCGTACCTTTTCAGTTTCAAGAGAACTGTGAATTTTTGCATAAATTGAGGAAAAAATCAGCATTCTATTAGAAAATATCGAAAATAATATATATAAAAAAGTGGTTTAAATACTGATATAAAAAAATTGACGCTGACTAACGTCGCACGTTTGGAAGCATCTTACTCGCGTCTCTTAAGTCACGTACAGTAAACGCAGTCAATCTTATGAATCGAACCAACTAGAGCAACTAATATTTAATTATGGTAACTTATTAACAATACATATCGTAGACCAACCTAACCTAACCTAACCTAATCCAACCTAACCAAGGGTAACTTGGAGAGAAAACCTTGATAAATCATATGAAACGAAACTAACCCGGGCAGCTATGCTAACCTATGCATGCTATGATTTGTATTTAGAACCAACACTAACTATTGTAATAATTGACACTAATGATTTGTATTTAGAACCAACACTACACCAAAGATTTTAGTTTGAAACCCTCTAAGGACAACATGTGTATTAATGCAAGACTTCTCATTGGTTGGTAATATTTCAATCAGTGCGTATCACTGGTTGATCTGAATAGAACCCTAATAATGATTGGTAGTAAAAGTTTCAGCTTGCGGTGGCTGGCAAGAATAAAGTTAATTTATAAATGCCATTTTCTCTCATATTTATATTGAATTTAACAGCTCATTTATTATTCAAATAAGTGTATTCGTCATTTCCTAAAAACTAACTACAGATTAAATTACAGATTTTTTTTTTACCTTCTAGCAAAATTACACCATTTCACTGCAATTGAATAAGCTTATGGTAGCAATGAGGGTAATAGTAATAGTGTTAGTAGTCAATGTTATATATTAATACTAAGATACTTAAGTTAACTAGGATTAAATCTTACCTATTTATAAACCATAAATTAAATCTACCTTTATAAACCAATTTTTTCAAGCTTCGTGGTGAGTGAATAGTCACAATAAAACCCACTTTCATTCAGTTATTTTTAGATCCTTAAAAATATCGGTTTACAGGAAAGAAGTCGAAAACTCGAACTACAAGTCTGATAACAAATGAATACAGATGCGCGTAGTAATCTAGAGACACATACCAACCACCGCGTTCTACATTATACCACTAAAAAAATATAAAAAACACTAGCATATTCATGACTTTAAATTCATGCAAAAAAAAGCAAAAAACATTCTAAAAAAAAACTAAATAAATCATTAACTAAATTCCAAGAATACATACAGCTCATCTACATATATAATATATATCAAAATAAATATATAAATAACAATCATTCTTATACATATCTCTCCTCTCCATGAACATACAAAACAAACAGCACTGTTATACTTAATATTAACTAACATTTACGAGGATATGGTTAATAATAGATTATTAAATATAATCATTTAAAATAATAATTTATTGTAGTAGCATAATAAATATTCCCTTACTTGATTATAGAATTTATTAATTGTAAATTTCCGCTTTCGTGTGGCAAACATAATTAATAGAAAAAGATAAAACAGCTATCGCAGAAGCATTTTTTTTTTTTTTCTTTTTTCTTTTTTCTGGTTTTTTTTTTTTTTTTTTTTTTAAATCTTTCTAGATGAAATGAGCATATTCACCTTTTTACAGCGTGTGAAGAAAATAGATTTAACAAAATATTCATTGGAGAATTTAACGACGTCCCCAAAAGTACTTATATCACGTTTGAACATTTTATCCACCTTAGTTTCACAACTATAGGTCGAGAAAAATGTCAGTGAGTATTAACAAAGTAGATATATAATATTGTAGCACTTATAGGTGGAGTTATGGATGTGTGTGTCGTAGTTGTGTTATTGTGTGATGTTAGTTTATGTAAGTGTTGATTGCGCGAGAGTGTTTGCGTAGATTATACTATTGAGCATTTGTAATTTTATGCTGCCTAATTTGCACTGGCATGTTTTAAAGGATCTATAAAAAAAAAAATCTGAGAATGAATAAGTGGTTTATTATATGAGTGACTTGGGCGTCATGTGGGATAGCTATAGTAAGCATGTAGATAAAAATTTGTTTATATTATATAATAGGTAGAATTTATTATTCAATCACGTCTATCTTATATATTATGACGATTAACTATCTTGAAACTACTGATTTACTGTTGTACTATTATCTACATAAATCTGGGTTATTAGTTTTTTTACAGATATTGTTTTTTGCTCTCATTGCAATCTCGTCATAATGTTAAGCTTATACAAATGCAAGTGAAAACGGAGTTGTTAAATTTATGCTTCTAGATTTAGTGGTTAAAAGTTAAAATACACAAAATTCTAGCGTATCAGATTTTTTTTAGGATAATCTAAGAACGAGGCCATGAGCATAAATTTATGAATCAACCTTGTTACCATACCTGCCGATCGATAATAAAAATAGTCATTGTCATCGACAACTTACATCGTACAGTATTTGTCGTCATTTATTATAAATGTATAACTATTATACTTGCCAGTCCACTAACGCCAGGCTTGAAAACTTAACAACCATATTATTAATTATTGAATGAGGTTTATAATATTCAGTTATATCAACTACAGTGATATATTAACTATTGAAATATTTATATTATATCCTAAACCAATTGAAGTCTTGCACATTTAAATAATCAATCACTATGTTGTCCTATTAGAAGGGTTTCAACTAAAATATAATTGTGAGGTGTTAAGTGTTGTGTCTAAAATACAAAAATTATAAGAGCTAATACATAGTAGTATAGACTATAGCACTGCCTCGGTGTATTGTTTATTCGTTACTTTCTCATATTTAAGTGCTTAAAATAGTTTATATATGACAAGTTATTATAACTCATCTTAGAAGGTATGTATTATGATATATTAGGTAAGGTATATTAGGATTTGAGGATATACGTCTAACTATATGTTTAATTGATTAATTAAGTTTATCACATATATTAAAATATTAGTTATGTATCTAGTTGTATTTAGATCTATAAAAAGATTGAACTGACGAGTTTTATCTAGTACGTGGACTTAAGAGTACCCGCGAGATATAGAATACATGCTTGATCACCAAACCGTTTAGCGACGTAAGTTATATATTCCAGCTAGTATCAATTTGTTGTGATCATATAAGTTTAATTAACACTACTACTTTATTTATAATATGAGTTAATATTATATATCATATGTTCTGTGAGATAATTATTCATAATACGAATTAATGCTGCATTTGTTTTTACCTTATCATATTATTATGCAAAATATATTCAACTCAATAATCCTTTAGAAATGATAAAGGTACTACAATAACACTATATTAGAACCATTTATTATTATATTTTATGAGCATTACCACGAATCCAAACTATCTCAATTAATTTTATTCGTCTCTAACCCCAAGTTATTTGCTTCTTGACTAAACGATAACTCCACGTGGGTTCAATGCACAGCAAATTTTATGATATGTATCAATATTGCTAAACATGTTACAAAAATAGGGATGAACGATACTAGAAACCTGGCACTGCGTGCTTCAACAAATTTTAACCGAACTAGTATTTTGTTTACTCATTACAAACTAACTTAATCATTGAAAATCACCTTGGAAAATTTACTCAAAATGTATTAATTATCTGGTATTACTATGGAACAAATGGAGCAGAATAATTTTATACCTATTCTAGGTAAGGATTCACTATGGGGTCCAATGATGCTTGTGACCTTCGAAGTTATTTGTCCGCGTCCCACATTTTCATTTAGATTCAACGATTCGTATTATTCTGTCTGACACTGTTTCAATTGGAACTCTCTAATGTCATTCTCTTTATACTAAGTGATCGTGCAGATCGCTGGAGATAATATATCTTATATTTTGGATATCGTGAGATATTGTTGTTGACGAGATCTTATGTAACATTCCAATTAAACATGTATTGATGGCACACAGCTTTGCGTAACTTGGCAGGATTAACGGTGCTGTGTGGTTTACGGTCACCTGACACCTCTATATTGTTCTTTAATCGGAACAAATATCTGCCTGACTTTGTCCGCTCTCTCTTTACTAAGATAATAGTCGTGTTCACCAATGTGATTAATATAATTTCTACATCCGCTAAAGAAAATTGCGATGATCTTTCCATAATTGCGACAGTACGTGAGAATTCATACAAAATGATAGGTAATTACCTTGGCCGTTCGAGTATTGAAATTTTAGCGAACATATGACTTGATTCGGCCTTACATAACAATAAGCATAGGTCTAGCTTAACCACATGAATCACGATCAGCACATATTAGATTAGAGTTATTGGTCAGTTATATTAATTTGTTTAGTGGGTAATGCGCAAGGGTCTAGCCAATTACCATATTATTTATACAACTTAGATCAATTGAGAGATTGCGGTTTTGATATTTTTTATTTGTATATCACAGTTGGAACATCACATTTTTTCTATTGGCATGTATGTGACATGGTTCATTTTTTAATGAGCACACATTATGTTAGCCGAGTCATTATGACACGAAACTCGATTCGCACTCCGCGAATATAATAGAGGTCACTATATTGGTAAGCATTTAACGGGTCAAGAATGTGCTATTTGTTACCGTATTGAGGGTTTAGGAAACCGTCCTCTAGGAATTACAACTCTATAACGATATCCTTTAAAAATCATTCCTCCCTGGACATAAATGAGATAATCCTATTACCTCCAATATGCAATGCACTCAATCTCGCATATTACAATTGAACCTATCCTCATCATTAGGAGATCGTTACGATAGACTCTGATTCTTCGATTGAGTGTAAGAACCATCTACTGGACTCAATCCAAAGACAGCACCATCGCTCAATCGCTCGACGTAAACATGTAAGCTGTTTATCGGACACAAATGATTAGTCGCCAATTATTACAGGCGTTGTACACGTGTACTGCACTATGTTATTAAGTCAATAATGGTTGATTATCATAATAACGCTTATATTATATCTGAGTCTACAATCTTGTAACCTGCTTATATGCGATCATGTGATTACTAAGTGTGAGCGTATTAAATAGTTTATCATTATATATAAAGATATATTTAATAAATATATATTATTTAAGTTAATAATAAATATCAATATTAATATATTAAATTAAATATAATTATAAGTATAATATATTATAAATATATATTAATATTAATATTAAAATTATAATATATATTATATAATATATTTTAATAAATATTATATAATATAAATATTATATTATATATATCATATATTATTATATTATCCGCATAAGCGGATATCCGCATCATTTTTCTCTTATCCGCAATCCGCCTCAATAATGGTGCGGATAGCAGGATAGATTATATTTAGTATTTTAGAATGAATCTATATAATGTTTAACACTACTAAAAATCACTGTATCCTTATAAACTATAAAGGAGTACGTCGTTATGTAAATAGGTGTTTTACTAACAACAATGCTGAATGTATCATGTCCACTAGGAAAGAGTAACTGGGAGAATAAGAATGAAGCTGTTCTTTCCCCTTACACTTTGAAAAACCACAAAGGTGATTAAGGGCTGACAGGTGATTGAAATGCGATCTTTCTATGGTAATAGATTGTACACAGTATTGTATTACGTAAAAAATTATAACACACGTGTTGTAAAGAAGGAGAATGAGCAAATCGGAATCAGTTATTAAGTCTCAGAAAATTCTTGTGATGTAACATGTATGCCGCGTATTGCTTGAACATGAAGGTGCCTAAGCTTTGGATGAAAGTCCTTGTGCCTACTTAACTGCTCGCTATTTAATAACAAAGATATGTAGTCCTATAGGACTAAGAACGTCCTAAACAAAGTAGAACAGAAATGCAGCTAATTGCTTCCATAGCGACCATCACGATATAATATATAGGTTTTATAAGGACGTGTCGAAAAATTCGTCAGAAACGCAAATATCGCATTACTTGACTAAATATAGATATACTTATTTATCTGTGACTATAATCTCATACATCATAACTTATAATGTAATTAATAAATACAGTTAAAATTTTGTCAAAGATCGAACGATTATCAAATATAATATATTATATCGTATTATTATGGAGCAATTCATAATAGCAAGATCTGAGTATTGTGCCATAAGCCAAAATAGTGTAATAATAATTTCTTGTGATCACCCCAACATGTAATATACTTAGATGATGCCTCAAAAGGTTTTACGATGATGGGAGATCGAGTCATATTAGCGTAACTAAATTATTTTTTGTCAAAAGTAATTTAATAATCTTTAATACTCACCTAGCTCAACACCTATAATATGACACAGCAGGATACAGTATGACTGATGCACAAGAAAAGAACAAGAAAAATCAAAAAAATAGAATTCCAGAGTTGCTTAGCAGAGGAGACAGCACTTAGCTTTAATTAGTCCCTATGTACCGCTTCTATTTGGCTTCAAGGTCAGGAGACTTTAAGAGTCCTTTGTGATAAGGTTCTTAATTATACAGAGGTAGTCAAATAAGACATAATATCTGTCTAATATTGAGATATTAGCAGTTATTTATCTTATTAATTATATAGACAGTTTCTCAAAGCGAGATAACATAATAATTATATATATATTGTAGTACTCAGGAATAAATACCTATCTAACCTAGCCTTTTGTGACTCCCTTTGTCTATGGGGGTAATGGCCACGGTGGGAACCATAATGTTGAATGATAGAGAGAGACTTTTGTTAACCACCCGAGCTGGCTTGACAAAACAACTCTAATCTAGGGAATCACATCACACAACGCGTCTTTCACATGATATAATATACAAGTTTGATTATGCAAGGAGTGCCTTTATAGCGAGGTGCAGATCTCTATATACACGTAAAGTAATAAAAGTAATAGACAAATTATCTTTCTCCTTGAAAAAGGGCATATTCACAGAATGCATTTATTTTTTTAATATATGCATAAATATAAATTATTGATAGTAAATATATCTATATTAATTTCAAAGTTTATATTATATATATGTAATAACACTATTATCCACAAATTGGTAAAGCCTGAGATATAAATACTAGATGTAATTATGGTAGGGTAGTTACAAAAAAAGTATTGTAAGATACCATGCGTTTCACCAATATGCAGATTCTTGTGCAAACATCTACTCAATTTAGTACTATATCCTGAGTTATTGTCTGATCACAAAGAGAAGTCACTTGATAGGTCCTAACAGAGTCACGTAATATATTAAGTAGTACTTGAGTTTTCCAATTATATATAATCTAATATTAAATATATATATATTAATATATATTTATAATATATATATATATTATAATAAATATATAAAATATATATTAGGTCAAAAGACTCTAAAACCTTTAACTACTTCTATACTATTATAATATATATATAGCTATATTATATATTATATATATCACAATATACCTATATTCACGTATAGTACACACTATATATATATATATATTAACACATATTATAAATATATAGTATTTTACGCTGAATTAGATATATAATTTATATATATACTTATATATTAGTATATAATATAATATATCACAATATACACATAATATTATAGTAGTATATACTATATACACATAATATATATATATATATATATAGATATCTAAACTAATATACTGTTAACCTTTGTTGCATCAAATTCTGCATTCTTTAAAAACACGCAATAGTAACAAAGAATTTTAGTTACAATAATGAAAATGAACATTACTTATATATATGATTAAACTTGTAGAACCACAATCTGATAGATGTAATAAAGTAAATATTAGAAGAAGAGTTCGAATAACACAAGTTGTAGACAAATAAATTTATTTCAAAAAAATATTTGTTTTAAATTGAAAACCTATAATATCTATTATATATATATATATTACATATATATATATATTAATATATATTATAATATATATTAATATATATATATAATATATATAATATTATTAATTATAATATATTATATATATAATATATTAATATAATATATATATATATTACTATATATATATACTGTATATTATCTATATATATAATATATAATATTATACTCCAAACATCACTTTATTATGAGTACCTATAGGTTTTCCATTGATCTGCAACTATAAATACTAAAGCAATAGATCAATTGCTATAACTGTACAAACGTAGAATTCAGTTACTTGGTTTAGTAATAGTTGCTAATTAGCTTACTGCAACGAAAAAATCTCGAGTCTAGGTTTAATAGGTCTCGACTTATTATACTTACTATTTTAAATTATTAGGTATTTATATTTCTGTCATAGGTATAACAACAGCTTTAATATATTTATATATATTAATATATTATAATATATATATATATATAATATATATAATATATCATATATATATATAATATACTATTAATATATTAAACTATGATATATATTGCTATCACAAGTTAGTTTGCTATGAGAGTTAGTCAAATATTTACTTATTAACTGATCATAAAATCATTTAATCCTAATACATATCTTTGAACATTTTTATTTTTTATCTCGTTTTCATTATTTTTTATTGAGTTATGAAGCTCAAAAACTTTAAAAAGGTTTTAATTCGCTTATTCCTTTATTATTTATTTTTCTATTGATTTATATACACTTTACTATGATGTCACTATTGGTCTCTCTTATTTATATATTTAATTTATATTATTTATTAATACTTATATAATTATTATTTATTATTTAATTTATAAATATTATTATTATTAATTATTTATAATGATATTATTAATTATTATTATTATATTATTTATATTAAATATTATATTATTATAATATATATTTATTTACAGTATTTAACTATTATTATTTCAAGTACTGAGTACTCACATTTGTTCATATATTACGAAGATATAAATAAACAAGAAAAACCCAACCCCAATCTATTCATGTCATAAGCATAATCTATCTATATGAGACGCTAAGACGTGGGCACCTTTATAAGAGATGAAAGATATTAATATATACTAGATTGAAAACAGATAGAAAGGAGGAGTTCCACAGACAGAAAGTAAAGTCTAGATAATAGAAAGAGGCATCATCAACTAACGATAATAATATCTAGTGAGTAGGGTATCTCATATATCTCAACGCAATTCATTATGCGAGAGGATGGAATCCCTTTGTATTTAGAGCGATGGAGAGGATCGCATGAGGAGGTGGAATACTAAGAAGGTATCCAACTCCCCTGAGCATCATTAATATATATATATATATATTATGGAGAGAGAGAGTCACTACTTGAAAGAACTAAAACATTATATGAAAAGAGCATAGTGGGCTCCCCCATATCGTTATATTAAGAGCCGAGAGAGAGACGAATAAAATGAGTATTGAAGAGTTATGCTAGAGGTAAATGTAGTAACTCATTTATCTCATTTTGAGCATTATCTCCAAACCGACTATCCAATAGATCTATTTGGCTTGAAGATCTTCGTGCAACACCCCACAATAGAAAATAAGTAATGATATTACAAGTTTACCCATACAAAGAGTCGAATAATAAAGGTACTTTATAATGACTATCGGTGAAATGAGTCCTTATAGGCTTATAAGATAAAAATATATTTACCAGTATAACACTCTCATAACAACAGAACTCTCAGTTCTATCTGTATCCACTCTCACAGTCTAGCGTGACTTCGAAGTATATAAGTTCTCATATATATATACAATGGCGTCTTTTTTGTTTATGTAAGACCAAAGGAATTGTTGTTATTCACAGAGAGACGGTGAGCCGCGCGGTCGACAGGATCAGCCAATATGGCAAAAGTCGACTGTATAATGGCCGTTTGAGTATCTGACGGCGATATTAGAGACAATTATTATGCATTCTTATCAATAGCAGTATTTTCACGTATTTAAATTTATTTTCAATGACCCCACCGGGAATCCCATCCAGATCGACAAAGCATAGAGTTCTAGGAATAGTCTGAAGTAGATAGAGACACTCTAGATACTAATAGTTAGATCACAACTTGAAGTGTTCACAAAGAGATGTGAAGTAGTCCAATGTGAATCATATCAAGACAATTTAAGTTAAACTAACAAGGAAGTTAAGAAAGTACAAGCTTGAGGAGATCGTATGAGAGTCACAAAAAGGAATAAAGATAATAAAATCTAAAATAGAGCACCCTTAGACTGAGGAGAGCTAAACCACAACACAAATACCGGGAAGAGGAAGAGTCGCTCATCAACGAGTGCAAGATCTAGAGTGAAATCGGCATTAGAAAATAGACATAGAGTAAAGCAAGAGTAGAGGAAACCAAAGGAATGGAAGCTTAGAGAGCGTGAGCTGCCAAGCCCCGGTCAAAGCTTGAGTTATTATGTGATCAATCGCCACCAAACTCTACAACTATAAGTGACAGATAAGATACATAAAAGGTAGCCGTCTCTATTAAAATTAACGAATCACATGAGTAGCCCGTTTACACCCAGTGAGGTCTCTTACGTGCTGAGAGAACAGAAGTATACAAATAACTGATAATATAAAAAGTAAATGGAGTAAATGAGAGAAAACATCACCAAGTAGATGTATCCAGAAATGAAGTACAGTATAAAGTGTAATATAAAGAATATTAATAAGAGACGAAATAATACTAGTGAAATGCCATAATTATGGGCGAATAGTATGTGAAGGAATACAAGAGCTCGAGAGAATTAACCGAGCGTTATTTTTCGTGTAGATGAAAGAGACAATAGATGCGCAGAGCACTTATATCACAGTACACATGAAGTATAAAAGTCAAGATCATAAAAAATTCTTATGCACACAGAGAATAGATGACACACACTATGAGAATATCGATTCAGTAAAACACACACCATCCAACCTACACCTCTCACCACACCACTTAAAACACTGAGTAGAGGTAAATGCCTAAAACCAGATTGACCACACTTATAGCTTACGACGTTCAATAGATCTCACAGGATATTCACATGTACACGATCATGGTTAAAATCATAAGTAACATGACTTGAGAGTAAACCTGAGAGAGTACAGAGTAGAGGAGAGGGATACAAGTAAATCGTCAGGTACGATTAGATGTAAAAAATAGTAATGAGCCGAAAGAATTGAGGCACTATTATCTAGAAGAGATTAGCTAATCAGATACCGTTATGCAGGACGTAGTAGAGTGAAAGACATGAGTATAACAAATTTTTATTCGAGATATTGGATTTTGTTAGTAAGAAATTTATTTAATCTAGTAAGGAAACCATAGCATGGTATTGTCGCCCATATTGGTCATTATATAAGTCGAAGACGTGCGCTTTATCACTAGGTCGAATACTACCACTCTAGCTAACATTCAACACGATTCCGAGCATAATTGAAAAAAATTATTCAAAGCTAGATAGAGAGAGTTCAAGTTGTTTACATATATGCCGATTATCGACAATCCGCTCTTTCCACCTTTAATGTCGCGAGAAACCCTCCATCGAACCATGATTATATGTTGTATAGTGAAGGAATGAAACCTGCCACATTCCCAATCGGGTGATTAACTACGGCCACTTTTGAACGAGTGACTCGAAGGCATCCCGCGAAGTCCAAGCAGGATCATTCTACTAAGAGTAGTTAGCCATAAAATAACGCAATATTCCCTCATTAGCCGATAAGTGCCGAAATTACTTTATTGGAGGCATGTGTGAAGTCTGACTGTGAGAATAAAAGTTAAATATAATAATTCAAGAGCTATCAAGTATTGTGCTCAGTGTATTACTACTAATAAGAGGTAGATTATGTTGTATTTTACAAAATGAAGAATGTAAGTAGGTGAAACATAAGTTCAAGCGTATTCACAAGATTGGTTTGGACGATCTGGAATTATGTATAGTTCCTTAAATTAATGTTTCAGATCGTGAGAAAACTTGAATTGTTTGAGCCTCCTCCCCACTGAGTCAAAGTGTGAGATAGCTCAACCATCAGTGTGTAATAGATAATATGATACTTATGGTACGTGAAACTCTCCCTAAATAAGGATATCACATTATTGGATGGGAAGCTACATAAAGTATCACATAGAAAGTAGTAAAGATAGTAAAAACAAAAACGGAGAATCTGTCCATATTATCAAGATGAAAACAAAATAATGCATCAACAAGCAGTAAGTATAAGGGAGAGAGATGTAATATAGCGAGAATTGTAGGTCGCACAAGAGACAATACGCGAATTGAAGAGATTCAATGAATCTCGTAACGTGTTACACCGATGTATTCTGTCTATTATCTAAAGAGGTAAGACACCCGCCTTATGTACTGTAATATTATTAGAAAAATAAGGGCGAGGTAGAGATATTAAGTTTATTTTGAAGAAGAATCCCCTGGGCAGCTGGGTCTCAGACAATAACATTATATTTAGTTGAAGTTAAGATGAGTCTACTTCACAGAATTCGGTGGATTAGCACGTCAGCCAAGAACGTTACAGCAATAGTCAATAGAAAAGCCCGCCAGCGACCACCACACAATAATAATTACGATTCAGACAATTCGAGTTCATGTAATTTTAACGCTTGCTTACAGACGAACAGCCCCAAGCCTAATGAGAGGTATATATTTTACTACGTCCATGATACCACGTATCTCCAGACTCCAAACACCTGACACAACAACACACACATAATGCGAGTGAGAGCTGGAGCGCAATATGAATCTGAAACATACATGTTAGCAAACACAATAAATTCAAAGTTATCACCAAGGTGAGGTCACAATTCTAAGTTTTATATTTAGTAAAACTTAATAAAAATAAGATAATTAACGTATATATACACAAAGTTAACATGATACCAGAAAACTACAAAAACTAAGAATCCCGATATTACTACTAAGTTAAGTAAGTTTAACAAGAATATTAAATCAACAAGCTACTCATTAACAAACTCAGACTTAAATTTCCGACGTAAATAAGATTTCAATATATCACATATCCACCATAATCAAATGCGAAAAAATAAAATAATATTAAGAGTAAAATAATAAAAGCAACTTCAAAAACTAACATATAAACATAATAATACAAAATAGCAACTCAAATATACCACTTACACTTACAAAATAAAAAATATACTTTATAATAAAGTTCAATTATACTTTTATTTTAACACATACAAAGCATAAAAAACGAGATTAACAAAACACAGACTTATTAAATTTATCACACGGTTATATTATAATGTCATATCAAACTTTCTTGAAAATTTTGCAGCACCCCGGGAAAAAGTTATGTTTTATTTTATCTGCCTTCTATATAAATTTCTCAGTAGATATATCCATAAATATAGCATTTTTATCTACCATATAGTTACCATACTATATTATAAACACTTATACAACAACAATAGCTTAAATTTTTTATATTCACCTACTGGTTATTTATTATATAGTAATATTTCTATTATTAATATCATATATATATTATAATATATATTAATATATATCTATAAGTAACTCGAACATCACACCTGAGTCGCGAGTGCGACTCTATGACTCGTAGAACTCAAGGCAAGCGATTATATATGGTTTATTATTAGTGACTAACACGATACTATATAAACTAACATTCAACGTTGCTTTGTTATATGTAATTTCTACAAAATATTTAAATTTATAAAATTTATTGAACTATTATATAATATAATCAAATATATTATATATTATATATGATAATATGTAATTATATATATATATATATCTATTAATTATATATATATATTATTATCATATATATACTATAATATATATTATATATATAAATGTATAATATATATATTTAAGTATATTATATATAATAATTATATATAGTATAACTTAATATATAATATATAATTATAATCATTATAATAATATATATATATATATATTATATAATAATATAGTAATATATATATATATTTCTAACATTTATTCATATCATATACCACTCTTCTGGTCAGAACTTTCGCTCCTAGATTATCAGTTAATATGGGGCCAGCTATTACTTCTTTGTTATTTATCTTATATTGAGGCCGTTCATGAAATAATCTCTTTATGAGATCTACTGGAGCAACTCTAAGAAAATCTCTTTCTATCGTACCACATATGGAATTTTTGATGCTAGTCCTATCTGATGAGTTATAACTCTTACAGGTAGGGATATTCACCTAAGCTTATACCAAGTGGAACTCGCATCTTACTCTATTTGAGGCCATCCATAAATCGTTTCTCCTCGAGCTTCCGAGAAGATTCGTTGTTCCAGGCACAAAAAGTGTTCCTGATTCTGTTCCCATGAGTTCTCAAGCAAAAGAAAAAAAAAAAGTAAAGGGGCCGTGGTTGCCTAGCTCCGTCTCCCAGATACTGTGCGGAAAAATGTCTTCTTATGTCCTACTGGTCTATAAACATCGATTCTTAACACTGATAAATCAATAATACCTATTTTACATTAGTATGCTATCTTATTACTGCTTTTAATATATCTTTAATATCCACTATTAATTATGATTTTGCTAAATTTTGGAAGTTTTGTAACTTTTAAAATAAATATTATCAAATATATAAAATATAACTTATATATTTAATTAATATATTAAATATATTAATAATTATTCAGTTTATAACCTTTGCCATATTAGTTTGATTTGAGAAATCATACGAGATTTAATTAATAATCTAATTAAACATTAATATATATATAATAAAATATAATATACTATATTAATTATTATATTATATTTAATATATATATATATATTATTCATTAAATATTTAAAAAAATTACTTCCATAGAATACATGATACCAACTCTAATATACGATAAAACAGATAGAAAAAAAATAAATAATATATTATTATAAACATTTTTTACTATTTCTGAGGAAATTTATTTGTATAAAATTTTTAATATTATCAAATATAAATTAATAATAAATACTATTATAATAATATTATATATTAGATACATATACATTAATCCACATTTTAATATTAATAATAGTATAAGTTTCTATATAGTATATGATATATATAATATAATATATTAATTGATATATTATATTTATATAATATATATAATATATTATACTATAATATTAAATTAATATATATATTATATATATATTATATTATATAATAATATATATAATAGCAAAATAAATATTTATTTTAATAGGAATATAATATTTTTTATAGCAAAATTTTTGTAATAAAATATTCTTAGTATTTAATAATATCTAAGAGGTATGGGCAATATTATATTATCCGCTCTTTAGTTACCGCTATGTCCATGACTTGCCGAGCGGCCTGCAAGAACAGGTGCGGTACTATGCGTGAGGTAGCGATACGAGTTCAAGGAAAATTATTAAGCGGAACTTGCACTGATGCGATCAAAAATAAGTTATTCCGAGCTCTTTACTAGCGCACCATATTTTAAAAAATGATCAAATAACAATAGTAGTAACCTGTATATACAAAATGGGATAATTCCTTGATTAAGCAAATATAAAGGAATTTATATTATTAAGAGTTATGTAATAAACTAATTTCCTACATTTTTTGTCTACTAAGACTTATTTTTTTAAATAATTAAATTTCCAATAGACTCATCTTGTAAGCCTTCGTTAATACACAAGTGAAAATACCTATATATATACTATAAATAAATTTAATATATTCGAATTGTATTTTTAAAAGACTAGTCTCAAAGGACAAAGTTGATATCACATTAATAGCTATTATCAATTATTAAATAATTATATACATTTAAATTAATTTTAAAAAAAATATCTAAATTATATATATAAATAAAATTCTATATATATATAAACTTCCAATATTTAATATATATATATATTATTATAATATATATATATTTAATATATAATATATATTAGTAAAATATATTAATATATATTAATTATATATAATATATATATATATATATAATATATATATATTTAATTATTATATATAGTTAATAATAATATATTATATCTATATATATTATATATCGTATTATATAATATAAAATATATTATTAAATATTAATATAATATATATAAATATATTATAATATAACATATATATATATATTAACTAGATATATATATATTACTATATATATATATTATAATTATATAATATATATATATAATTAATTATAATATATATATATTATAATATATTTCATTAATATAGTTATTTATATTATATATATATTATTTAAATATATATATATATAGCCGTATATTTAAATTATAAATATTATATATATATATTATTATATATAATATCTATATTTAATTATATATTATAATATATATTTCTAGTTATTTACACACTATAGTAAAATACTGAATTAATTTTATTTTCATCGTTATTATGATATATATTAATATATAATAATATATTATAAATTATATATATATTAATATTCCGTTATAATACATAATATTTAATATAATATTATTAATTAATATGTAAAATATATATATTAATAAATTATATTATATATATATATAATAATTAATATGACTAGCTACCTAATAAGAGAATATACGTATAGCATTTATAGCATCGATGACTCTGCAAGAGTCGGTAGTCTTTCATGATTCCATATACTAAGTTATGGTGAGATAAATAGACCGTTTCTTAAATAGGGTTGGACACGCGTATGGATCCTAAAATGTAAATATTATTCTAGAAGGAGGCAGAATGATTTTATAATAGAGTAAGGAACCTTAATAAATTAGCAATATGGACTTGTCTGGAGAATAGAATGAATACATAACAGACCTTATATAGTCAACTATCCATCTCTAACAATAGTGAGATAATCTTTCCCATTCAGCATAGACCATATAATATTTGTTGAGCTTTTATTTTCAAATAAATACATTAATGTCAAATAAACAATTATGACTCGTACATTCTCTGACAGATGAGTAGAGAGATGTCATACTCGTACGTGCTTCATATATATGAGATTCTATCTATATATATGAAGCGATATATTATAGTATTATTATATTATAATAAGTGATGAGGATAATTTATTGAAAGGGGCTAATAGACGTCAGTAGCCTATAATCTGCGTTATTTTTAATTTTGACGCACTAATCCTTTTTGAAAGGAGTATAAAGGATATTCATCTAGTTCTATGAAAGACGATCATTATAGAGGATTAGTTAGATAATAGGAATCTTATGAAATATTATATATGTTAAATAATATTATTACATATTAAACATTTTTTCTAACTAATAAAATATATTATATAATATAATATTATAGATAATTATAATATTTTTGTAGTATAAATAATATATATATATATATATAATTATATATACTAATTTAGATATTTATATATAATATAGTTTAAATAATCTATTCGAGAAAAAGTAAGTTGTGTTTTTTTATGTTGAGAGGGAGTCTACTTTTTACTTACAAGCGTGCGATCTTCTTCTGACCTGAATTTCGTCGATACGCGTATGGCTTGAAACATGTTTCGAAGTAAAGTGCGAGGTGAGACTATACTATAGAGACAAGTAAATAAATCTCGTCTGCTTTTTTCAACTGAGCGTGAGTTGCGTTTGCCCGCGGCAGAACACAAACCTTCCTAATATGTAAGCTAGGTGCCACATTCTCTTGATCATTAGTCAACTAATTTATTGTCTTTTATGATATAATTTAATTTTCATAAGAATATTAAATATAAGTATATAATTATATCTATAAGATAGACTGGTATGATATGTAGTAATAAGAATATATTATATATTTATAATATAGTGAATTATAATTATATATATTATATATATAAATATTATAATATATTATATATATTAAATATATATATATTATATATAATTAATTATATATTATATATATATATAGTATAAATAATATTAATATATTTATAAGTAATGATAATAAGTATTGCCGCGCGCGTGTCCAAAAATATATTACTATACATAAAAAAGTAAGAAAGTTTTCTCCTTGAGGAGTTCGAAAATCTCTCTCTCAAACAACGTAAGGAACCTTATGAAGTAAGTAGTGATACCTATATAATTATATATATTATTATATTATATATTATATATAAATATATTAAGTTTATATTATATAATGAATATCTAATATTATATATTATATATATTATTAGTATATATATATATATATAGGTATAATTAGTATATAATTAGTATAATATATATTTATATAATAATATAAAATATATTATTTATAATGCATATATATATAGAGGTGCGCTACGCACAGAATTATATTACTATGATCTAATTTATTAAGTGAGTAAAGTATTAATGTCGCATCGGTGCGTTATGTATGTATAGCAGTTGCACACGATATTTAATAATATGAATGTATCTAGCAAGGTACGCTAGAGGATGTGACTTCAACTGTATTATATCCGGAAAGATTATATATAGATGAGTTATAGATAGAGAGACGAAGAAGTGAATAGACATAAGGGTATATAGCGTTATAAGTGGAGCGTAAGCATATATCGAATAATGATAGTAGATAAGTCTTTAGACCATACAACTATTTGACTCACGCTATAGGTGAGTGAGATAACATATCGACAGCCTGAAGAAGTTGGTATAGGCAGATATTGATATCCACTATTATTATTATGATTATATATATAGAATATAATATATATATATAATATATTATCTTATTATTTTAGTATTATATATATTTATTATATGATATATTAGTCTATAATATATATTTAATAATTACATATATCATATTATATCTATATATATATATATATATAATATATATTATATCATAATATAATAATTAAAATATAATTATATATCTATATAAATAAATTACTATATATATAATATATATATATAGTATATATATAGTATATAATATATAATATTAATAGAATATAAATATAATATAATATATAATAATATATATATATATATATAATAATATATAATATATATATATATATTTATATATATATAATAAGTATATATATAAATTTAATATATATAAAGTATTATATATATAATATACATATATACTATGAATATATAATTTATATTATATATATTCTATATAATATAGAATATTATTATATATATATATATAAGTAGTATATAATATATATATATATATAATATTATATATTATATAGATATATAATATAATGCTAATGACAGAAAATCTCTCTCATTTTACGTTTTAAACTGAATATCATTTATGTAAAGTAAATTATGCCTTCAATATCTGTTAGTCCTGATCCATTTAACACGCATAGTACAGCGACACCACACACATGTACGAAAGAAGAGAGAGAGAAGAGAGAGATGGAGGAGAAGAAGTCCACTTAGATGAAGAGAGAGAGAGAGAAGAGAGAGGAGATGTAGAGAGAGAGAGAGAGAGAGATAGAATTAAAAGCATAAAAATGAAAATTGACAAGATGGCATCGAAAGCATTTAGAAAGAGAGAACATTTATGAGAGGATAAAGATAAAAGGAAGAGTAAAAAAGGAGAAAAAAGGGAGAGATGTTACTGTAGGAGGTTGGAAGAGAGAGACGAAAGGAAGAAGCAAAAAGCGGTAAGAGAGAATGAAGGGAAGGAAAGATGGAAAGAGGGGAAGAAACTGGCAGTTAAAAGAGTAAATAACAAGAGGAAAGGTAGAAAGTAAGGAAACAATTGCAAGTTACATATATATAATATACTATAAATATAAATAATATATATATACATATATATATATATCTACTATATATATATATAATTAATATATATTGAGTATATATTAATATTAAGTATATAATATAATATATATATATATAATATATATATATGAGTATATAAAATATATTATTAATAATATAATTATATAATAATATATATATATTATAATATTATATATATATAACTATGTTAAACGACCCAAATGGTAGCAAAAATTTAATACTACTCTATACCACAACAAAAAAATAAATCAAATAATAAAACACAAAATAACCAAAACAAAACAAAAACAAATTAACAAACAGACTACGCAAGTGTATAGACACTAAAAACAAACAAATAATCGGAATGATTTTAATTTACGATATGATCAGCCAATTAATGGCTCTTTATTTTTGGCGAGCGCGAGAGCAATAATGATTAAATCACCGCGAGATTCCCTTATATAACAATAAATAATTAAATTTAATGCTTTAAAATTTTGAGGCTCGTGCTCTATAATATTATAAATATATATATTATATTATATAATATATATATAATATTATAATAATATATATACAATATATATATTATATTTACTATATATTAACATCTTATATATATATAACTGTTTGTGTTTAATGTTTTTGATAACTAATTGATTTATGTATGTTGTTAATCATACTGCATTATCGTTTATATATTATATGGGCCCAGTTCCATGTCAATTATAATACTTAATATATATATATATAATAATATCATATATATATGATATTATATAATATAATATATTATATAACAATATGCTATATCGCATATACTATATATATACTACATATTAATAATATATAT
>JABUQX010030395.1:40000-42500 GCA_015478945.1 Trachelipus rathkii
AACTTACGAAATAAGTTTATATCTAAGCAATTTAACCAGAGTTATTTGATAGCAAAAGCTCCTCCATCTTCCCAAGTTTATCTCCAAGGGGAAATCCCCAGATTTCCAAATTATCTAATTAGATCAATTAACGCAAACTTCTATTATGAGAAGGTTCTATAATACAGATTGACTATAAGATTAGAATTTGGTTAACTTCGACTGAAATTCAACACACAAATTTCGTTTCACTCAGATGATCCTCAAGGGATATTTTAATTGAATGGTTAAAAATTAAAAGTCGTATAAGACACAAAAATCAGTATGATAGAATTTGATCTTTATTTGAACAATGTATAAGGCATAATTTTAATTTTTTTTTTAATTTGTTTGTTATAACGGTTAGATCACACTCTAATCACCACCCTTTCTCTCGATCTCTCTCTCTTGAGCAACCAGATAGTGTAATAGCATCAAAATATAGTATAAATAAAATAGTACCATCATCAGATGTCAAAAAATCCTTACGCTTTTACTACTTGTTAGAGGAAAATCTCGTTATAAAAGCAAACCAAAGTATTGCCATATTTTTTCACCCCATCCCCCTAGTCTTGCAATGACGTTACAATGCTCACAGATAAAAAGTTTACTGTATTATTAAATGTTTTAAATAAATACTCAAGCGATGAGTTATAGTCTTTCATGAAGAATTCATAAAAATAATTATTAGGAAATTTCTAAAAATAGTTGACAAATATGTTTTATTATCAATTTCCTGATAATTATTGCCGATAATAGTGCACGAATATAAAAAATGAGAATACAATAATAGCTTGAAAAATAAATACCGAAGAATTCTTCCAAACTTAGTGTAGAAGGAATATAAATATATTGCATTACAATAATTTTTTATGAAAAAAAAATAAACTGAAGAAACCTTAATGATTCTAATCAAATATTATTATAATAAAATCAGCAACATTAAACCTATATACAACTTGTAGAGACAGTACTAAGTTTCATTAATTTAAATGTGTGAACTATGAAATAATTTCGTTGAAACAAATTGAGATGGTCGAGGAGATATTTTGGTTACATTTTTGTTTAGCTCTTTTGTGAATTGAATATCATAAGAATAGCACAAACAAACACACACGTATATATATATATATATATATATATATATATATATATATATATATATATATATATATATATATAATATATATATATATATATATATATTATATATATATGCGATATATAATATTCAATTCAAGGAGGCCCCTAAATTATAAAACTACGTTACACTTAAAACATTAAAACAATAAAAATGGGACAGAAATTCTAGAGGCCTTTCTGTGCATTAGCACTTTATTCAACAGATTAACACCATACGCAGGCCTCTCCTGTTATCTCTTATATTAATGTTCCTAGTAATAGTTTCCATGAATATATTAAGATTCTCCCTCCTGATGTTAGACCTGTTAAAAATATTACTAAATTATGTGCGCTTCTTAGAAACACAGGTGTTTCCGCAAACTCTGCTCCGGCTCTGCCCATGGCGGGTGTTTATTCTATAAAATGTGATTCTTGTCCTTCTCTATATTTTGGTGAGTCAATTGATATTGACAGACGTATTTATCAACATCGCTATGATTTGAGGACTGATAATCTGAATTCTTCCCTTGTGAAACATAGAAGTAGATTTAACCATGTCATAAATGCTAAAACTTTCGAGATCATTCGTTAATGTAATAATAATTTTAAACGTAAACTTTTGGAAAGTTATTTAATATACATCTCTAAAAATCAACACATTAATTGTTTTGGAGGGGGGGAAATGAGGTTGGATGCTGTTTTGTGTAATATCCTGGAAAGTGATAAAAAATGCTTCTCTTCGCCGATTAAAACAAATGAATGTTACAACCAACCAATTTCTTCACTGATTACTTTGCTATGGTTTAATAATTTTTTATTTGGTCCGTGCGGTATTGGTGTTAATCTGTTGAAATAAAGTGCTTAATTCAGAGGGGCCCGCAAGAATTTCTTGTTCCATTTTTATTGTTTTAATGTTTTAAGTGTAACGTAGTAGTTTTATAATTTAGAAGTGTTTCCTATGGATTTATATTCTCTGTGGTTATACAGATTTTATATAATATATATATATATATATTATATATATATAATATATATCCTATATATATATATATATATGATATATACTAATATATATATATAGTTATAATATATATATATATGGGTATATATATATATAGGGTATATATATATATTTGGTTATAATATATATAATATATATATATATATATATATATATGTAGTATATATATATATATAATATATTATATAATATATATATATATATACGTATATATATTATATATATATATATATATATATATATATATATATATATATATATATATATATATATATATGATTATATATATATATATAGTATATATATATATATATATTACTATATATATATATATGATGT
>JABUQX010030395.1:45000-50000 GCA_015478945.1 Trachelipus rathkii
TACGAGGGCGACACAGTGGTGGAGGAATGTGAGAGGTCAACTGTCTCGAGCACCTGCTTTTGTAATACTTTAGAAAAGAGTATTGGGCCATATCAATGCAGAGAAAGAGGATCGAGGGGAATTAGAAAGATGTTGTGTTGTATTGTGTGGGCGCTGTGGGGTGAAGGGATCGACGTTGTGTCGAGTAGCATCAGAGTGATAGGACGAGAGGGATGGAAACCGGATCCACCCCAAATGAATAACAGTATTCTATATAGGGGTTAAATAATTATCCTTAAATTTGACTGGCAGTAAACTGGCAGAAGAAAAATTCAACATGCAATTGTAACAAATTCCAGCTTCATTGAAAACATTTTTAGCAAACCGATTTGATATGAGGTCTCCAAGAAAATTCACTATTTAATGTTCAGTCCAAGAATATTTATGTTTTTACAGGTGGATATAGAGCCGTCGAAAGGTAGAAAGTTGAGAGATGTTTAGAGAGGGAGAATATAACGGAACAAAGCTTTTAAAGAGTTGAATTTCACAAGAATGCGGTTAGCCACTGAGAATCCGCCACATGGCAAGCATTGAATCGAAACTGTAGACGAGAGGCAACTCTAGATACAAGCGAGAGAGCACATATGAAATGAGTGGAGGAATGGAGAGTTTGGTCATCGGGATAAGAGTGAACAGAGTTAGAAGTCAAGCTAAGAAGAACGTAAAAGAAAAGTAGGAATAAAGGGGAATTATAAAAAGAACTTTGGGAACACCCACAATTAAAAAAGAAAGGAGAAAAAGGTTGCTCTTCACAAGAGCTGAAATGGAACGTCTGAAAGAAACCTAGACAAGAGTAAGCAAGCGAGGAGGAATCCAAAGGAAGGTAGATATGTCAAGCGCTACACACAAGACATCCATATCCCTATGGGCAGAAAGACCACAGATAATGATAGTTTTAATTATATACGGCACTATTTATTATTACTAATTAATTATATATATCTTATATATATATATATACTTATAAGTGATTATATATATATATATTTGTATATATTTATATATATATATATATATATATAATATGTTATATATATATTCCTCTAGAAATATTTAATTTTAATAAACTGATAAATCTGAATATCTAGTGTTGCGAGCCACATTAGTACGGTACGCGAGCAACAATGTTTGCACGCTGGCTATACGGTTGGGCACACTGATTCTAAAGGTATGGTTTTTCAGTATCCTTTAAGCGTGTATATATTTTTGGGTTGTGGAACTTATTCTAAGAGTATAAAACGATAATTTGCACAATGTTTCCAGCTTTGCATTTTGCTTAGTAGATTTTGTTTCAACCTCTCTATCTCTCTCTCTCTATCTATCTCTCTCTCTCCTCTTGAGTCTCTCTCTCTCTCTCTTCTTCTCTAACTCCGTTTCTCTCGGCCATTTCTTCTACGTCTCTCTCCTCTTGTATATATAATATATAATATATTATTATATAAAATATATTATATATATATTATATATATATATAGTATATATAATAATATATTATATTTACTATTATTATGTATTATATATATATTTATATATATACTTATATATATATATTAGGATATGTATATTATATATATATTATATTAAGTAATATAAATATACTATATATATATATATATATATATATATACTATATATATTAATTTATATAATATATATATGATAGTATAATAATATATATATATATAGTATATACTGGAATGTGTTTTAACTGCTTGTGGAGTGTGGACGTGTTTGAAAGTGCTCCCTGTTGAAAGTTTTTTGTTAATTTTATTTATCGTTTTAAAAATTATGTGAAATGTGTTAAGGAAAGTGTATGTGTGCTCTTCAAATCATATTTTGTTTTATTAGAATTATATCTAGTGCGTGTATTACTATGTTACAGGCGTTCGATAAGAGAGAGACTCTCGAGAATCGTTTCTAATAGGGGTTAGTGCTAGGTTTTTAAAATTTTATTCGGATTTTTTTTTTATTTTTTTTTTTTTTTTTTTTTTTTTTTTTTTTTTTTTTTAAGGTTTTAAAAAGTTTTGTTATTTCTTGTGTAGTCCATGGGGATGTGGATGGATAAATTTCAGCAGTGTGTTAAAGTTTTATAGTTTATAGTTTTTTTTTTCATTGGTATAGTAGTTTGATGTTAATTAATCTTAGCTCTTAAAGTATTTAAGTTAGATTTAGTTTAATGTTTCAGGTGGATTTACATTGTCGATTGTCTTGCTTTTCACGTTGTTCATCACCCTGTTTTTTTATTTTTTTTACAGAAGATAACCCACGATCACGGGCAGAGCCCTCTTGCTAGATGTCACGCGCGTGAGGTATCTATCAGTGTTATGCAGCGAGAAGCCTAAGGACATCTACTCACACTTGCTGTGACAGTTGCGAACCTGGGACCACTCACTTTGTTTGGTGAGGTGTCTAGACCTGAGCTATCGGCGCTTTTTAAAATAAATAATATAGAAATATAAAAAAATAATATATAACAGTAACAATAATAACAATAATACACAAATATAATACATATGACAATTATAAAATATATTATTATTTTTTGTGCAACACTATCTTTAACAGATTTTAACATTATATTTCAATAATAATCTCTACTATTTACTGATATTTAAAATTATTATTATTATGCTAGTACACTTTTTATTATTATTATTATACGCTTATAACTATATCATGTATTTTAAAATTGTTCAAACATTCACTATAATTATATTAGGCTATACACTATCTTTTGTATTTAAATTTTATTCATACTATATGTTCTTATTTGTTTTGTTTGTTTGTTTTGTTGTATGTGTGTGTAGTGTGTTCTTTTAATTTTGTCAGATATTCTTTTTTTTTTTTTTTTGCGTAGGCACGGCTTTCTAATTGACTTCACAACATCCGCGGCTTTAAAATCTATCTTAGCCCGTGTGGAATCATCACCGTCTCTAATCTAACCCTAACACCTAATTTGAATCGGTGGGTGGCTGAGATGCAGATGGCTAAGTATTCATCCTCTAACTCGTTCATGTATCCAATAATGAACTTATTTCATAATATGTGTCTGAAGGGTGAGTGTGTGCTATGTAAACATCTAGAATACTTCCTGTAACATGTTCGTGAATGGTGAATTCTAACTTCGATTGGTTCTGTGGCTCAACATCTTACTTCCTCTATCGACAATATATCTGTGTTTCTGCTACTGTTCTCCTAAGAACAGATTTTCAGCCATTTTTGGAATATCTTACTACTTCTCGCGAGATGCTGGTTATTTTTCTCATCCAATACTGAGGTCTTATTTAAGGGATTTCATGTACACACACTTGATTGGATGGGGTCTCTCATCTGGATTTAGGTGGGAGAGGCCGATCATCAGATATCTCAGAATGATTGGGGAGGAACTAATCAAAAGAGAACACACACATTCCGGATCGTCCCAACCAATTATTGAACAACTTGACCTATGTTTCACACTATCCCCTTCTCTCATAAATACACGACCGTTCGCTTCTGTTTGTAAGATTGACCAGCTAACGTTTTAATACTTCTTCAACAGCTTCATCGTGGCTAGTGCGTTTTTTTCTGGCATTTGATCGGGCTGATTTGGGAAGGCCTGCGTCGCTTTACGCTAATATAAATTGGAATGATGCTTAACTGATGACGCTTGGCTTTGCGTAGTGGGAGTGTAATCGTAGCAGGATAAGCAGTTCATTCTTTCTTCAACTAAATCTTTCTTCTCATAACCACGGTTCGATCGTGCTTGTTCTCTTGCATTCAGGCTAGGACGCGCGTATGGGAGTGGAAAGATTGCTCGTCCCCTTCATCTGCTAAGTTTTTTCAATTTAGCTAGAAATCGTTGAAGGATACTTTCGACGAGCAAAGCGGGGGGCTTTCTCAACGAAAGTGGCTAAGCCTCTGGTTTTCCTACTGACAAACTTCCTAGCCTCTTTGCCAAAACATCTCCAACAACTTCTGTAAATTGTCTTCTCCTCTTATTCGATCTGATGCTCTGTTTGCTAGCTCTCAACTCAAAAGGCCAATCCTTTGCCTCGCATTTTTCCTCTAACTCAACGCCTGACGAATCTTGCATTTTTTCTCCTTCTCTTCTCGCTCTAGGTGTCTAAGTGTTTTGCTGTTGATTACATTTGATGGGTACTATGGGCTTCTGAGATCTATGAAAGTGGAAGGCGGTTGCCGGATGGCAATTCCTCCCCGAGTGTTTGAGGGAATGTTTGAGGTGTTGCCTCGCCCTGCTTAACTATTCTCTACTGTTCTCAATAACTAGCTACTTCCTCATGTGGAGAGCACGCACATGTCACCTGTTCCGCAAGAAAGGAGCCGCTCTGATCTTGCCAACTATCGGCTATGATTCATTGTATCTATCTTAAGATCTTTGAAAGCCTTCCTAAAGCTCTCATTTTTAGCTGTGGAATCTGAATTCTCTTTTTTTCCGATCGCCAGTACGGCTTTTTGTGTTCAAAGTCTACTGCGATTTTACTTTCCTATTTACGATTTATGGTTTTTCGTTCTTAGGAACTACGGGAGACTTGCTTGGTGGCGCTTGACATAATCCAAAAATTTGATAGGTATGGCGCGCGTCACTGCTCTCCAAGTTTCCCTCCTTTGGGTTTCCTTCTTATCTTTGCTAACTTTTGTTGTCTTCCTTTCAGTCGTCTACAATATCGGCTGATGTTGATGGAGTACTTTCTTCTTATTTCTGTAATAGTGGTGTTCCTCAGGGTTCGTCTTATCTCTACTTTATTCTACTTTCATTAATGATCTTCTTGACCTGGCACATAACTCTTATCAACACGTCATATGCCGATGACTCGCCCTTCATTCTCAATGTTCAGTTTTCAATCTCCTTCCAGATTTTTCTTCTACATTGCCTCTCGTCTTAATCTTCGAGTTCTATTACTCGCTGATACTGGAATAGAAATTCTCGAGAGGGGTGTCAATCTTTTAAATTCAATTCT
>JABUQX010030395.1:57500-60000 GCA_015478945.1 Trachelipus rathkii
TCATGAAATCTGCAATAATAACCACTTTACAGTTACTCGCGCTCAACGAGTCGATCAATAAACCTGGAACATAAACAATGATAAACTTTGCAACAATAATAATTTCACAATTGCTCACGCTCGACGAGTCAATAAATATACCGTGAACTCATGAATCCTGAAACCTGATAAATTTTAGTCCTAATCATAACACGTGTTCGCTGAACATAGTTATACACTGCTGTCAATACTTGGCTATCAACCTTTTTAAACTTGGTTCTCTGGTAAGAAATAAACCACTTACTACTTGCACAAGTCGTATTACATGTCTGCGACGACTCACAATGTTTACATATATATACGAATAGTTTATGCATTTTTAAGCAAGCAGGTTTTACTTAATTCATAAATAAAGTTGGCAGCATTAAAAGGGAAAACAAAACTATACATCACTTACAAAAACTGTATCCTGTTTAAATTACTCGGCAGTATTTCCAAACCGTAAGTCAGTAAACAGTCAATCTCAGTCCCATCAAAAGAGGAGGTAACTTTTTCACCTTACGAACTGCTTCTACTTGCACTGGTTTACAGGGTGGTCCAAAATTCGGTACATCATTCGCACTCGTGCTTTCATTAAATAAGCTCAGACTGGTCCCCAGGCAAGTTCCTTAAAATAAAATAAATATCTGTCAACTATTTTTTCAACTTTGGAAAAACTTTTAAACAAAATAAACTGGTCATAACTTTCTACTTACCCATAACATGGGACCCTTTTTCTTCTTCAAGATCTCTTCAATATACAATCTCAGGACAAACTATTCCTCCCCATACTCCGACTACTTCATTTTGCATTTTCTAGTTGGTTCTTACATTCGTTACACCTGGATTGGGAGGGTACCTGAGTGTACTCCCCACCTTCACCTTGATTGGGAGGGTACCTGAGTGTACTCCCCACCTTCACAGGAATAAGGGAACGTTATTTACTTTTTGGTTTTCCCTGAGACATTAAAGTTCCCTTAACATTTGTAACTGTAATCAAGTGACCCAGTTGAGAGGGTGTAATGACTTAGTGCCCCTGTTACTTATAATAAATTCACGGTGTTGTTAATATTTCAATACGGAGTTCTAGTTATACTGGTCAGACAGTTGGCCCGGTTGAATAGTGACCCTGATCGTCACAGATATTACTATTTATGTTTCTAATTGATTTATGCTTTGATATTCGTGAACATTTACTGATATTGTACTGGAGTTATTTTATTTATTGATATTTTAGGGATTTATAATATATTATTTAATTTACTTAGCTTAGTGATTTCTAGTGGGAGTTAGTGGCTAGCCTGGTAGGATCTTATTTTGTGGGATACTGATCGATTTATATTACTATTATCTTGTTTATGCACTGTAAATATATGATTAAAAACCCGTTTGTCTTATTCCTGGACCCTAGTTGGAGACTGCAGAACCTTTGTAGACCTCCCGCGTGTATGGTGGCTCAGACTGATTAGTGTGTCCGACAACATATTTAACCGATTGGTTTATTTCCTATATCGGTTTTAAACAAGATTTATATCTGCATTTTTCTTAATGGAGAGGGAGAAGAAGAAACACATGATTTTTAAAGTATATAATAAATGGTTTCACAATCAGTGGACTTACTTCCAACCTATACGTTTCAAATATTAAAAATTAGTTACATTAAATAACACTTTATAAATTTCCATCAATAGCAGTCAATAAGAAGTTCGATACACAGGAATCGGAGGGCGGAGTCTTCAGTCTTCACAGGAACTCAAATGGCAACAGGTGACCAACATCAACTACTTTATCGATGATGGAAAAGAAATGCAATATTAAACATCAAAACAAAATCATCATTAAACAAAAGTGCATAAAATAAACATTTCTTCCTTAATAATGTTCACTAAAAAAAACTATGTCACAATTTTAACTCACAAGTCGATTACTCTTTCCGCAGAAAAAGTTGGTAATCCTTGGACCTTAGTTATCTTTCTAGCAGTTTGCTAGACAATGTTCGAAAACAAGGTAATTAGTATTTCTCACTATTAGTAAAATAAAAGTCACTTGCACAAATTTTGACATTAAAGAACCTCATATAATGTTTGTTAAATCAAAAAGGAACTGTTTAACTTGAGGACTCGATAAGTTTACTAAATTTGCAAATATCATCACTAAAAAAAAACGAAAGTTTCAATAGTTATTTGTATAAGTACAGATTCACTTACTGGTCAAAATCCAAAATAAGCAACAGGTCAGACAGAAATTCATAAACGAGGAGGCACCACAGGACAATAACATTTGATCAGGCTTGAGATATAAACACACGCTTCGCTTCGTAAACTAGTAACTATCTCCAATCCAGTCCAGTATCTTCAAACATCAATTCAGAGAGACATGCAGTTTCACAATCGGGTTCTCCTGGATTAATTCCCTATAAACAATATACAAGTTAAAACCAAATTTCTTTTTTCCTTTTTAGCACATATAAAAAAGAAACTCA
>JABUQX010030395.1:67500-70000 GCA_015478945.1 Trachelipus rathkii
ATATATATATATATTATATATAATATTATATATTATATATATATAATGTATATATAGTATATAGTATATAATCTATTGGGTTTACTTCGTGTTGAGTTTTGTGGTGTCAATATACACATTTGCATATTACAGGATATATATATTATATATATATATATATATATATATATATATTATATATATATATATATATATATATATATAATACTATATATATATATGGGTTGCTGAGAACCACATGCCAATAATTGAAAGCGCCATCAACCCAGTTTTCATTGAATGTCATGGGTCGGATTTGTTTGGCGACATTTGTAGGTCATTCTTTTTACCAGCGAGGATTACTGGAGACGTTTTGCCAATTCTTGAACTGACCATTGCCTACACAACTGGAAGACGTCCCATTACAATTAAGATCGAATATGTATTTCATGCACGACGGCGCTCCAGCTCATTTTAGTTTAGTTGCTCGTACACTGTATATCCACACCGTTGGATAGGTCGAGGAGGTAAACAACCTTGGCCTCCGCGGTCTCTTAGACCTAAATGCATTGATTTCTTCTTTTGTGGGGGTCACCTGAAACATTTGGTTTATACAGCAACAGTTTGAAAGTTCCGGAAGAATTAACGGGCTCACATAATCGATGCTTATGACACAATTCGCACACACACGGCATATTTGAACCTGCCCGCCAATCAATGCGTCGCAGAATAGATTCCTGTATTGCGCTGGGGATGCTCAAAATTTTCAACATGTGGTTATATACCTTAGTGCACCATTGGCTTTTTCGTCTATTTTGTTGTATATTTTCTTCTGTGCAGGCATGTTTATATTAATAATAAATTAAATAAAATTGAGTGAATTTGTTAATTACCTTTCCAAAATTAGTTTACTGTTTATTGTAACTTAATGTTTAAATAGGTTTCATCACCTTGTATCTTGGAAACGAGGTGTTTTTCGGTGAATTGTTTATTGACACATATTATCTTATATTTTTGCAAGAAATATCATAATGAATTTTTTCGCAATGTCAACGATACACCCTGTATATATATATATATATATATATATATATATATAAAAATTTTTTCTTTGTATTTTTATCTATTATATATATATATATATATATATATATATATATATATATATATATATATATAGTATATATATATATATATATATATATATATATATATAATATATATATATATATATATACTATATATATATATATATAATATAGTATTATATATATATATATATATATATATATATATATATATATATATATATATACTATATATATATATATATATATATATATATAACAGGTTTTTATTAGTAATGTTATTGTATTCCTAATAACCGTAAAAAGGCAGAATTTTTCAAAGGAATTTTATTTGTCCGAGAAATCTAAATATTATATATATAAAAAAAAAATAATAATAGTAATTGATATATATTTAATATAGGACAAAATAATTTTCAGTTTCAAAATAGTAAAAGAGGTTGAAAATGTATTATTATTACTATTATTATTATTATTATTATTATTATTATTATTATTATTATTATTATTATTATTATTATTATTATTGTGTGGTGCTAATATTAAATTATTATTAGCACAACATTAGTAAGTTTGCAGAATCGCGTAGGTTGCTTATTATTATTATTATTATTATTATTATTATTATTATTATTATTATTATTATTATTATTATTATTATTATTATTATTATTATTATTATTATTATATTATTATTATTATTATTATTAATTAATTATTATTATTTTATTATTATTATTATTGTGTGGGGACAATTTCAATAATTCTAATTTACATTTTTAATAAGCGATAAAATATAATTTATGATTTTATTATTAATTTTAATTTATCTTTTCCTTTATTATTATTATTATTATTATTATTATTATTATTATTATTATTATTATTATTATTATTATTTTATTATTATTATTATTATTATTATTATTATTATATTATTATGATATTATTATTATTATTATTATTATTATTATTATTATTATTATTATTATTATTATTATTATATTATTATTATTATTATTATTATTATTATTATTTTTTGTTGTTATTTTTATTATTATTATTATTATTATTAGTAGTAGTAGTAGTAGTAGTAGTAGTAGTAGTAGTAGTAGTAGTAGTAGTAGTAGTAGTAGTAGTAGTACAAAACTACAGATCACCGACTAGCAAAGTTGACTTTACCGTCCATTCAAGGCTAGTGTGTTAAGAATTTTTGTATATTAATTGTGTTGGATATGTCAATGTCTTAAAACGCTAGTAGTAGTAGTAGTAGTAGTAGTAGTAGTAGTAAAAGTAGTAGTAGTAGTAGTAGTAGTAGTAGTAGTAGTAGTAGTAGTAGTTATCAATTAATTTTAAATCAATTAATTTATTTATCTTTTAGCTGGGTTAAGAGTTAACAATTTGAAAAAATATATCTAGAAATAAAATTCAAC
>JABUQX010030395.1:80000-82500 GCA_015478945.1 Trachelipus rathkii
ATGGACACCGCTCTTTTACCTCATAATCTCTTTCCTGACCTCAACCCATTTGAAAAAAAAGGGGTTTCATTGAAATGCAATTGCTGAAATTAATAATTCTCAAATAATGTTAAAAAAACTAAAACTTCTGAGCCCTTTCACAGAGGAGAGTTGCTTCTCTTTTCTTCATCAAATGAAGATCAGCGCTCCATGAAAAGTCTCCTTAGCTTCTGGCCCCAATGGGGGGCGCTCTCGCCCTACCAGGTTCTACGAAGATCTTGAAAAGCTTTTACAAATTATCACGCCATCGACCAATAGATCTTTATGCGATTCAAGAGTTTCGCTTTTGATAATCTTCGATCAATAACAGAGTGTCCTTTGACACCTCTGAACAAGACTCACCATCATGCTACTAGAAGCCAAAGAACGTTCATGGATTCTGCAATGGTTTCGGTAACAGATGAAATGCAAATGTGTCTGTTCCCAGAGAATCATTCCAGTACTATTAGGCTGGGTAAAATTTCTAGCTTTATGGCATTTCAATCACACCGACATACTAAATAAAATTTAAGCCCTTTAGCAGAAGCATGGTTTCAAAGAAATTTGGTTTTGTATCTAGGATCCAGAAAAGTTACTAATGCAGATGCGTCGAAATCGTTTTGCAGATTTTGAAATCTATTATCTATCTCAAGCATTAGTGTTTCTGTCACCTTTGAAAGTCCCTTACTTTTTTTAATAGCAGCATTGCTGGCTTATCGTTGCATCAGAGGAATCTCGTCTGGCAGCAAAATTTTCTGAGATATGAGTCTTAGTTACCTCTTTAAACGGTTTAAGAGAAGGGTTATTCAATTACCTAAAATCGTATTATCATCCCCTGTAAAGCCTTTCACCTTTGTGTTTGTTTGAAGCATAAGGGAGACAGCTTCATTTATCTCTCCCATCCTCTCAAAGCATGTACCTTCTTCTAGACATCTTGCATTTACAGAAGTTGAAGAAGACAGCTAGTCCTCCTAAAATTCGCAATGGAATGCTATCCGATCAACCAAAGAAATTCGGCGGATGCGAATGCGAATGCGGATGCGGGTAGAGAAAAAATTATGCGGATGCGGATCTATTTACACCTCTAGTCTTTACAGGTATTTTACCCGTACCGTACATTTTAAAATTGGAATTCACTGGAAAGTAGGTATATTTTTTATTCTCAGCAAGCGAAAAAATGGTTGAAACAAAAAAATGTTTTAGTGCCAACTTTGCTTGTACCTAAAAGCTGAGTCAGAGTCAAAATTTTGAATTTGGCTGGAGTCGGAATCGGAGTCGAATTTTTTGTTTAAAGTAGAGTCGGAGTCGAGTCGGGTCGAAATTTTTTAAGTGAAGTCCCGTATTCCTTGTCTGGTCAAAAATCCATTGAATTTAAGAATTCCAGGTCATCTAAGGTGGTAAAAAAAAATTCACAGCTCGCAGCCCTATTATATATATATATATATATATATATATATATATATATATATATATATATATATATATATATATATATATATATATATATATATATATATATATATAATATATATATATATATATATATATATATATATATAATATATATATATATATATATATCAAGAGGCTTGATCATAGAGTTAGCACAGGTGTGCCCATACACCTTATAAAAACTAATTCGTTTTAATTACACTTTGGAAGTATTAGGGAGAAGTATCTGTTTCCAAATAGAGAATAGTTTTGTACCTAGGTATTCAAAAATAGTATTAATTAAATGCTCTTAAACTTCCAAATAGCTTATTATATAGGGTAGTTACCGGATCAACCTAGGCCTTCATTCATTCCTTCGATTAATTTCACTCATTCCTTCCTTCCTTCCATTCTCTTCTTCTTTCTCTCTCTCTCAGATATATCTCTTTATGTTAATTACATTGGACTCTCCGTCTGTAACTAATTATATATATATATATATATATATATATATATATATATATATATATATATATATATATATATATATATATATATATATGTAATATGCACCTATCCTCAAATCAGGGAAACACTTAAGTGATATATATATGTATATATATATATATGTATATATATGTATGTATGTAATAATAATATGTAATAATTAGGTTATTTATATATTTATGTAATATATATGAAATAATAATATAATAATGTAATAATAATATGTAATAATATAATAATATAATATATAAAATGATTGTAATATGTAATAATATAATAATATCTTTTTTGTTTTGATTGTTTTGCTGCTTTCCAGCTAAGGTTATGTTAATGCTGGGTAATCATTTCACCAGTTGCTTTATGATGCATTTGAGTGGTTGCCACTTCTGGGATTGTGCTTTTTGTCTCTATTACAATTTTTCTTGCTTTTAGCTACCTTTTTAAACTTTACTTAAGTCATTTTTTTGGAAATTAATACACTTCCATATTCCCTCTCCTCCTTCCATTCCTTCCTCCATCCATCCCTCCATCCACCTCCATTCCA
>JABUQX010030395.1:85000-86607 GCA_015478945.1 Trachelipus rathkii
CAAAATAGTTCAGAATAAGATGAGAGGACAAATAGTGAATGAATTGAATTCCCGAGTACAAGCCTTTCAGGGGTTAAACCTACTAAAGATGAACTGTCTTCCGAAGTAGTAAATAAGGGAATGATGTGATAATAAACTAGGCAAAACAAGTTTTTAACTTCAGAATATCCACTCTGAAGTGTTCTGAAAACCAGTCATACAAAAACTAACAAATTCGAGATGCAGTCATGGCTCTTACTTGTCGTATCGTGGGCAAAGTATCTTACTCTGCCGCACCTAATGCACAACTCACCGTTACTGATGTGAAACTCCTCTCTATCTTCTTCTGACTAAAACTATTTCATCCAATAGAACGTGGGAAAGTTGTGAATGGTTGAAGGCTGGGCAATTAGAAGTCCTTGGTGGGATGTAAAAGGACCACAAAGTCTTGGGTGTATGGGGTCTTGCAGAGGTGTGCTGTCACTTTCTTGTTGCAGTAATAGTGGTGAGCTTTGTGGATTACTTGGAAAAGAGGCATAAATCTAAAGTAAAATGTGTTCAGATGGACAATCTTAAGGACGTCTTAGGTGTGAGAAAAATTGATAAAATAAGGATTGAACGTAGTGAATAATGTGGTGTGACGAAAGTAGTAAAAGATAGAATAAATAAAAGTGCATTGAGATGGTTTGGTCATGTGCAAAAGATGGGATGATAGATCTGGCTGGATTTACTTGGATGTATGAGTAGATTTGCATTACTGGGAATTGAAGTCTGCTTTGGAAGACTAAAAAAAAAAAAAAAGTGGATTACGTTATTAAAGGAATAGCTAGAGGAATACATGAGTTTGGATAGGAGTCAAGAAAAAAAGTCACCATAAAGGTGAATTTCGGTGTTTTATGAGGGGGTATTTTTGTGGCCCACCTTCATGGGCGAAGGAATGAATAATGGTACATGTGTCTCATCTGAATGTGCAACAGGACGTCTAGGGAACATTTTTATGATACATCCATTTACTCTGGTTAAGTTCATTGATTCCCTTTTTTATTCATTAAGTAAAAGTAGCTTTCATCACCATGGTTTTTCTGTTCTCCTCTTACCATTGGGGCTCCAGATTTTAGACAACGTTTTCGGCAGGCGCTCCGTGTACGTTTAACACAGAAACAAAGTCGTCCAGTTACTTATCATTTCATGTTCCCTAGTTGTATTTTGAAATAGTCGAATTAAACTGTTTTTGCAAAATCAACGATAGTTTTTCTCTGTTCAAATAGAGGCAAACTCATCAGGAACGATTTGAACAATTTCATCATAATGAAGCAATTTTAACGCTTGTAACAGGAAAGGATACACATTAATACACTTATTCTTATTATACCTGCAAAAGAGGAACTTATAAAATCTTTTTTTTTTTTTTTTTTTTTTTTTTTTTTTTTTTTTTTTTTTTTTTTTGTTGATTATTTCGTCGAAATCGAAATCAGTTGGTAAATCATTTAAAAGAAACAATTTTCCAGTCGTATCGCGAAAAATCTATATTCGCCGTTCAAATCTTCTATAAAAATCCGTATCCGTCACGGTTCAGAACAATGGAAAAAAAAAACAAAGCCCCAGCAAAGTCGCTCCATCAATAAAGA